>JANCMC010023295.1:0-13486 GCA_024363005.1 Charaxes varanes | reverse complement strand
ATATTTTTCCGAGGTAACAAAAGTGTTAAAACACGAATTTAATCTTAATCTAACTTAATATTTATCAATAAGTGCCATAACAGATTAGGAATAGAGTAATTAGTTCAGCAAATTGTTAAATTTTTCGAAACTACGAGTAGAGCACTTCCACAAACGCTTCGCGCTGTGAGGCATGCAAAAGCTTGCCTTAACCTAAAATCCTAGTAGAGTTATATCATTAAATAACTCTAAAGGCATTCCTTTGATCGTGTATGACATCTACATCCCACATCCCAGATTCCAGATTCCAATGCAAGTCCTGTCCAAATCAGATGAGACATTTCGCAGATTAACTATAAACAGAAAGACATGTCTGTAAAGTGCTGTGTTATTATTCGTTATTAGTCCCCATACTTCTACTGTCTACAGTATAAACAACTAAATTAAAATGTTAACAGAATATTATTAATATATTTCATGGATAATTTGAATGAAAAAAAAATATTGCTATAAAAACATAGATTACATAAATACCAAAAATATAGATTACACAGAGTTCTTACCTTATTTAGAAACCTATATTTATATTTTATTAAAATTTAAGAGTAGGCAGCGAAACTAATAAATTCTCTTCAAGGTGCAGCAAAAAGCAGTTGATTCATATTTCAGCCTGTTCAGGGTCAACGCGTGACTAATATTAATGATAAAGATGTAAATAATTTAATAAATTGATATTAGAGATTAAAGAATTTTCATAAATTATGGACCAAATATTATAGAAATGCGTTTCTAAGTACGTAAAAGAAATGTTTCTGTTGGTGTCAGCATTCTGTAAATAATTTCACGTTGTTAACCTAAATATTTTTGTAAACAAATTAATAATATTTTAAAAGAGTGAAGAAACATTGTCATTATGTCACAAATCGCTTTCAACGGCACATTTCCTTTTAGCTGAATGGCATAAAATCTTCGGCCTAAATCACACGTCATTGACAATCAATTATGTTTTTACTACGTTTACAATATTATGAAATTATTATGGACCAATAAAGTTGGATAATATTACATAAGATTACTTTCCAAAAATGTTCATTCAGCGCGCACTAGATACACTACACGCCATTTTCGGTGACTAGTAAGGAATTTAATTGACGCAAACTGACGCAATGGGCTTCCACGTGGTTAATTAAATTTTAATTATAAGTAATATATGTATATGTAAACGTCCCTTCTTCCCGGCGTCACGCGTGAACGGCTGGACCGATTTCGCTGTTTTTTTTTTTTTTTTGTTGCGTTTGATATTGTCAGGAGAAGGATCTCATGAAAAAAAAATATTCAGAAAATTTCGCGGAAAGTTTAAATACACTTATCCACCATTTTTAATTCTTTCTAAAGTAACCTTAGGCGCGTTCGACGTAACACTGACAGAATATCGTAGAAAATGATGCTTTGGTTGAAGTTATCTATATAGATAAAAATGAGTATCCAAAATGAGATCTAAAATGAATAGAATGGGAACTGTGAGACTATTTTTTTATGATACCTATAAGAATAGTGCAAGTTAAAACATTTTTGTATGTCTGTCTGTTTATTCCGACTCTCTAGAAAAAAGAAATATGCCATCGGGTTATAACTAGACATGACGAAAGTATACGACAAAGTATCGCACACCATACTACTCAATAAAATTCATAATTACGGTATACGAGGTAACGCTTACCAGTGGCTCAAAAGCTACTTAAAGAAGAGAAACCAATTCGTGCAAATGCAATACCGCGACGAGAGCGCAAACACGATCGCTCCACTAGAATCGGATACGCACGTTACTAACTGGTCAGTTCTACAGGGTAGTGTGTTAGGGTGTATCATCGACACCCCGTCGCAGTGTGTTATATTTGCAGATGAAGTATCGATCTTATCGATGTGACTGAACTATGTACTGTAAAAAAACTATCGAAAATACGAAATTACCTACAAATAGATAACCTAGAAACAAACGTGTAAAAAACTAAAATAATTCAATTTCGTCCACATCAAAAGGTCCCATTAAACCTCACAACACTCGTAAACAATATTAAGATTGATGAAGTTAATGACTTCACCCTGCTAGGGATAACTATAGACACCCATTTAAACTGGAAGAGCCACGTGTAACATCTTAGTACAAAATTATCCCGATTTGTCTATGCCCTCGGCGTACTTAAGGCAAACACAAACTTCGAAACCGCGCTTCGTGCGTACTACGCTTACGTCTACTCATGGTTACGCTACGGAGTAAAACTCTGGAGCGAAAGCGCAAACGCAGAGCATATATTCAAACTCCAGAAAAAATGTATACGAATACTTACAAATATTAAGCCGCGGAAAAGTTGCAGACCTCACTTTATAAATAAAATAATACTTACCTTGCCTTCTATATATATTATGGTGACCGCCCTGTTTGTTCGAAAGCATCCCCTACTATTCAAAACTGCAGGAGAAACACAATCTACACACAGCAAAACACCCCAATAGACTTTTGCTACCACATTATAAATATTTCTAGCTGAGGCCCCCATTTTCGATCAGTTGAGGTCTACAATAAAATCCCGAATATAATAACAGACTAATTGAAGGAATGAAAGGCTCATTCAACAATGCTTCTATAGTATAAAGGACCTATTTAAATAAATAAATATAATACGTTGACATCCTATTCCAAATAATTTATATAAATTTTCACTTGACATTATTACATGTAATATTGATTATTTGACATTACTTGTAAAATTGACATTTTTAAGCACTCCACGTTATTGGTACTTCACATTATTAGAATAACTTACACATTTGAAAATCGAAATTATTTTATCTAAATTTTATTCTCCTACTAATTAAACTTAATTTATTATTATTATTTTATTAGACACGTTCCGACTCTAATATCTTATAAAATTATATTATAATAAAATAGTTTCGACATAAAATTTATCTATTAAAATTGCTACGCCCTAACGAGGCTTCATGTACCATGTATATATTATAAACATGTGCAATTGAATAAATGAATATGAATATGAACTTTCATCTCTAAACAAAATACCTAACTTTTCAGTAATACAGGGTGTATACTAAAACTTCCCGCCGTAAGAATTTTTGTAAACTTGGTATTAGCCAAAATTCTCAACCTTCTTCTTCCATTTATATCCGTGCTGACCTTCAAAATTAAAGGGGCTCATATTTCAATTTAAGATTTTCTCTTTTATTAAAAGATAATTTCTAAAAACATCTCACATGTGGTGAACTTTTGATTTATTTACTCAGAACTGGAGAGGGTTCTTTTTCAAAATACTCGCTATTAAACCTATTGATCTCTATGATTTCGTAGGAGGATTTTTGTGTGTGTGGGGGGGGGAGGAATGTTATTGAAAAATCTAACTACGTAACATCAGAAGAGACAAAAAGATGACAAATTGCCAGTCCCATTGGCGTAATGGGCAGTGACCCTGCCTTCCACTCTGGGGTCGTGGGTTCGATGCCCGCCTCGAGTCTGGGTGTATTATCTATATGTATATATTTCTACAAAAGAACAATATTTGTGTATAACAGGCGCCTGCTACCAATAACACAGGCATTAAGTTGTTTGCATTAGGAACAGACGTCCGCGTGTCATATAGTCCTGTAAAAAAAACGTGCTTACAAGCCCATTTTTAAAACACAGTAGTGTGCGTTTAAAAACATGCCCGTCCACAGTACAAGCAAACACGCAAGCTCGTCAATAGGCTTGCAGTGCACGGTTGATTTGAGTTTATAAAATCGCAGCACATACACAAGCAAACGTTTATGGAGGGGCGTATATTTTTAAACCGAAACATCTATATGACAAAACAATTTCCAAGAATCCCAAAGACCCGCACACTCTGTATGAACAAAGACGCGATAAAACTTACAAACGGGGCACGGTACTTTACCGCACGAAAATATGGTTGATAATTCAGTCATGCAAATAAGTTTGACCTCCGCTGATAACGAGTACTTTGTTTATTTACAGACGCACGCAAATTTAACTCGAATTTAGCTTTGTGCGGGGTATTTATTTACTTTTGGGAGTCTTTACGGCTAATTTATGTTATTCGGTTTGATTCCTAATACCGTTTGACCCGTTGCCCCAAGATAAAATAAATAATAAATAAATATATACAGAACTATATGACGTCTGTTCCTAAGGTAGACAACTTAATACCTGTATCATAGGTAATAGACGCCTGTTATACACGATTTTTTTTTTGTAGAAATATATAACTACATACGTGTAGATAATACACCTAGACTCCATGCGGGAATCGAACCTATGACCCGGAAGCGGAGAGCAGGGTCACTGCCCTCTACACCAACGGGCCAGACAAGATTCCATAAAGTTTCCGATTAGATGAAGTTTTTGAGACTTATTTGGGAACCTATTAGTTTCAAGGTAGGGAAGGAGAAGAAGTAGAGAGGTTAGGTTTTCCTTTTCAGTTAGGTTCCGGGTAATCTCCGAAAGGTCTGGACGGCCTTATAATCTTGGTCGGATCTTCACTGGCCGATAGTTGATGTTACATGGAATAACATAAGCCAGGGGTTTCGCTCAAAAAAGTCTTCAAATTTAACAAAATCGCTGTATTCACGTGGGCAAAGCCGTGGGTTTTCGTTATTATAATATAAAATACGAATGTCGCACAAACTGGAGAGAACTAAATATGAATTTCAACTTATGTGATATATCTATATTTCTGAATTAATGATCTGCTGTCACGTTATATTTTTGGGAACCTTGAACGTTTGCCCATAGCTCGCTCCAATCATCGTCTCCCTATCTACGTACTTACCTTGCCAATCACCCAAGGAGTCACGTTTTGAAATCCTCGAGGGAGCTCTCAAGTGGGTATCTCCAGCCATCAAGAGTTTCGTTGTCTTGAGATAAGGTCAATAGAGGTTGCTTACTTTAATTTTAAGTCCTTAATGCTATAGCTTTTCTATTCACATGTATGTAAAAAGTAAGAGACGAAAATATAGTGGAAAAGCTACTTCAGACGAACATTGTTGTCTCATTACCATATATAGTATATTCACCTTTCTGTCTCATTTTTGAGATTTTCACTCTGGATTTTATCAAGTATTAAAGCAATTACATCATGTATTTTTATAAGAAATACATTCTGGTTTGTATTAATAAAAAGTAAATTGAGACTGGGATATACTTGCAATAATAAATAAAAATACTTTGTATCCAATTCCCCAATATAGATTAAATCCGCTTAAATTTCTATCACACACGCAAAATTTCAAAAAAATTTACAAGTTTATAAGTTGCAGCCGTTTGACAGAAGTTCAGTTACCTATGCATATACAAATAAGAGATCTATAGACGTATAAATACTACCTCTATGAACATATTTTGACGCTGGCCTATTCACCTGCACAGACTCCTTATTTGCGATACAAAAGCCATCGATAAAGGGTGCCGTCTTATCCGCGACAGGCGACAGCCATTTGCAAATCGTCAGCCAACAATGTGACGTGTGACTGCAGCTTTTAGCTTTGTCGGTAAATTGACAACGGTGAAGCTTCGAAATCTATACGGTGGAAGGATGGACCGAATCAGAAAGGTATTCCGTTTCGAATCCTGATGATGTTGTACAATAACTTCATTTTTTGAATAGTATAATTGCTTGAAAATAAATTTACAACGTAAGTACACATTGTATAATTAATATGCGTTTAATCAATTTATTTATTTAGGGGTAAATGTAATAGCATAGAGATATCACGTACACACACACACACACACACACACACACACACTTATCTTTAAGTAGTTTACTGTTTTTATTACAAAACTCCTTATATATAAGTATGTGTGAATTTGTGTGTTTGTGTGCGCGTGCATGTTTGTGTGTAAATGCTTTTGCGTGTATGTGTGTACTACAACGTATTCCAAGCCCTGCATCAAGACCTTGGGATTAGTAATAATGTTTTACCAAAAGAGCACGTCAATGGATTATGATAGTAAGGAATGTACGTAGGTGACAGAAATAATATATCCCTAACCAACCTCCTATTGACATGTTTGTTATTTGTGATCTTCTGCCCAGAGGGGATAGTCTTTCTGCATTTATAACTCTCTTAGATTACAACCATCAGTTCCTACTTTCAGGATATCATTAGAGGCTGAATTTTATTTAAAACTAGAGGACCCGGCAGACGCTGTCCAGTCCGAACGTTGGATTACTTACTAATTACTACATTCTATTATCCTATAATATTGTCCCCGTTCCCGTTACCGTTCCCATTCCATAATGGTTCCTTATTTTAGCGACAATGTCTTGAACATGAAAGATAGATATATGCTGTCGCGACCTTTTTTTGTAGAACTATTTAAAATTAACATTTCCTTCATACACTATATATGTGTAACTCTAATCGTTTTCGCAGCGCACGCCTGAATAGCTCGCAGATGGCAGAATTTTCTCCTACTCACTTGACACTTATCGTTATATTTTGGACAATTCACACAATATGTTTATAATTTATAGCCTATGTGTTATTCCAATGTAAAAATTATTTTATTCTAAAGTTTTATTAAAATACATTCAATAGTATTTTTGTGAAAGAGCGTCAAACATACATCCATACCATCCATGTGTACAAAGTTTCGTGTTTATAATATTAGTAATATTAGTAGGTTTATTTATATATAGCTTATTTTTATTTAGGTAATAGTTACTTGAAATCCTTGAAATTCAATTTGCTCTGAACGTGGGCATTGGGTAAGATGTTTTGCATAAATCCTACTACGCCGCATTCAAAGCACGTTTCGCTCCAGTGCAGGAGGATCTTGATGAAATACTGCATTGGAAATAAGTGCAGTGATGTCGTTTAGTGGCATTATTAGCTTTGGAAATACAGCATAATAGTATACCACAATTCTTGTTCTAGAATGTGGATTTATGCATTATTTCAGTATATTTTTATTTACTCGGTTTCGGTACATTTCACGAAATTTGCGAGGACAATTTGCAGTTTATGTAGAGTTGGTGGGCGAATGATAAAAGTTTTTAAAAATTTGCATTATTACATTAAACTATAAAAATAAAACCTCACGCACACCAACGTTAAACGATTTACACACACATGTACATACATTCGATCTCTAGTATATCATACTGCTTGTATTTAAGCTTCTATTGAAAGAAATATCCAAAATTATTATTTGTGTTATAGGAGTTCGAAGCTGTTATGCGATAGCTCAACGGAAAAAGGATGGTCTGGAATCAGTAAGCGAACCGGTTAGATTTTCGTTTCTTCTTCTTCCTAACGTTATAACGATCAAGTAGCAGGGTATTTTTAAATTCCATTGGTGTAGCTATGGGCTATGTTAAGAGGGGGCTGAATTCTGGTCATCCCCGGAATCCCACAATCTCAAGACTAATATCAATCAGTGACATTATTTGGGAGCCACCGCTTTACGTGCCTTCCGAAATAAATGCATCCCTCTTTCCTTTGGCTATGCCATCACACATGAACAGGTGGACCGATTTCACTAATTCTTTTTTTTTTGTTGTATTTGCTGTGGTCAGAAAAAGGTTGTTATGAAATAAAAAAAAAGTTTAGTAAATAGCGCGAAAAATTAGAAAATTTTGGAATACTTAACTACCACATTCGATTATTTTTATGTAGCTTTTGACAATTTAAACTTTTTTTAATGATACCTTATGGCCGGGAACGGGAACGTGAATAATTTTATAGAAGAATAGACTGCAGTAAACAGCAAGTAACCCAACATAAGGGCAGGACAACATCTGCCGGATCCGCTAGTTATAAATAACTACAAAACTAGAATCAGTACTTGTCTGTTACATTGTTATCTTACTAAGATAAGCATCTCTATAATTTAACCTACTTTTTTAATGATAAAGAAAATGTTTATATCGATTCGAACTCCAGTAGTTGCTCGATTTTCTTCCCAATATATATCTTCTAAACATAGAATTTTAATGTTATATGTTACTAACAAGTAACATATAAAAAATACATATTTGAGAATATAAAAGATATGTGTTTAGTACTCTAACAATACTTTTAATGTATTTGCTTGACTGTCTGTTTTTATGTGTTACACAAATTTTAAATTACGCAACGCAATTTAATGCAGTTTTTATCAATAGACACAGTGATGCAAGAAGGTTTATACATATGTATAATACTTGCAAATGTTCATTGCACTCGTGCAAAGCCGGGACGGGTCGCTAGTATTTTATAAGATTTATTATTAATACTAGAACTAAAACTAGAATAAAGAATATTTGTATTAATACTATAACAATTTATAAGATTTATTATCCAATTTCCAAATAAAATTAATGCTTGTGCTGGGGGTCGAACCAAGCACTACCCGAATTTGAGTCGGTATTTGTACCCATACACCTACCGAGGCCTATTTAGGCTATTTCTATATGAAAAAAGATTTAAAATCCACAGAAAAACACTATTATTTTATTCACAAGTGTCACAGTATTAATTATATGAGTACTATAAAGTGCAATACAAATAAATAATAGACATTTTTCAAGTGATACAAGTGTCCCAGCCTACATATAAAAAGGCAATTTTTTTCTTCATTGACATAGTATTGATATTGATATCATTCCGTTCAGTAATTTAAGAAGTACCAAGAATAAATAGAAGATGAATTTCAAGAAAATTATCTCCTTCTTTCTGTTCTTCTTCTTGATGACGTCACTAGCTGTGGCCGCCCCCTCGCCTAGATGGAAGTTCTGGAAGAAAATTGTGAGTATAGTAAATTTTTTTATTAGACTGGAACTTTTTCCGATCTTTTTTTATTATGATTCGATTTACGGTGGATTTGCGCGTCAAAAGTAAGTAACTGAAAATAATTAGAGAAAATACGTTTTAGTAATAATAATATGAAAATTATTTAATAGAAAGAATGTAGGCTAAGTTATTCTGGTGGTTACTTATCTCTTAATATATTTGAGATCTTAACGAAACTTAAGTTATTTCTTATATTATGTCAGCTATGAGTAAAAGTTCTGCGAAAATGAGTAATAATAGATAGATAAATGAACAAATAGTTTTTATTGTACTGTTTTTTTATATGACCCATCTGTGAACCTTCTGGGTTCCAATCAGTTAGGTATATGGGCGTCGGTTGTCACTGAAGTGAACAGCCTATCTGTTTGGCTTTGGTTATACACAAAATAATGCTTTATAATGGACATTTATTTACTTATGTATTAATTTTATTTATGTATTTAAAAAGTGCACAATGCAACTGCGTAGTAAACTTCGAATAGCACAACACATGAAGTGTCATCCTAATAAAAACGTTCTCTAAGCAAAAGTTTAGCTTCTCAATAATTTTATATTGTCGATACAGACAGATACTGCAATCACATTTATTTGTACAGATGATGTTTATTTTTAAAACGGTTTTTATTGCACCAATACGCTTTTAGAGTCGTCCTGTTCCTCAAGAGCCCTATCCTACCGAGACGCCATGGCGACGTCGCCGGCTACGTATCCAAACGATTCATATTAAAATTTAGGACAAGTAACTAAACTCAACATTTGGCGACGCTGTCAAATTAAAAGCGTAACCACGACTACTACTGGCTACTCAATTTTGCAACCGCAGGTATCCCTGGCTACGTAACCGGCGACGTTGCCATGGGGTCTCAGTGAGGTAGGGCTCTAACTATCAACTTTATGTGCAGTTGCATTTTATATTACTCATTTACGGGCAAACAGACGTATTATTATAGAGGTCACCGTTCCATGGGAGTAAAACATCCCTAATAACCTAACAAATGAGCTCACCAAAGTCAAAACGAATCAAATCAAAAAGATTTTACATTCACAAACTCTTAAAAACTTACAAAAAAATCTAACACTGATTTGGGGAAGTTTTCGCGAAGTCTTCAGTCAATTCGCGAAACCCCTCTAGACCTACTAAAAAATCCTTGGCTTGTTAAGAACTTTGACTAGAAGAGTAAGTTCTTAGTCAGGAAGGCTGCAATACAGGGGTCATAACAAATTAAGCTAGACAGGATAGGAAGATTGGTTGGTATGGAGTGGCAGTTTAGAGCCTCAATGGCAGAAGAGATGGACTGAAATCCGTAAGGTACCCGGTTCAAATTCCACCGCCGTAGAGGTATTGTCGCGCCCACTCCTAATACAAGTTGTTTTTTTCCTTACATTTGAGTAAAAGTTCTTTAGTAGACTAAAAGACTTAATTAGTATTTATTAATCTTTAAGAGCTTTATATATATTTTTAAAAGCAAGCGGGTCATGTGACCTACCACAATCATCCTCGTTCCCTGATATACTTAAATATGAAGGGAATGATAGTACGGTAGTCCAATGTCTAATCCTAAACAAAGCCGCTGCTAGTTCGTCATAATATAATAAATAGTAAATGCTGACCATAAAATAGTAAACTTTATATTAATCATCAATAGTCCGGAACAGCCACACAATGCAAATGATAAGAAAGCAAAAGGAATTGCAAAAAAGAAATTGATAATAATAGTACAGATTTAAAAAAAACAGAAGCAAAATTTCGTTGATAAATGTATAATGCAGGTACTCTTGAAAGCTGTATATATTCTGGACGTAGACTTGCATTGCCTCCCAAGAGCTGGCTAAGAATCTTCCAACTGGTTTCGCAGTAATGTTATCATTAATCACCACCTACCCGATCAGAAAGATCGCCTTTTCTGCTTAGAGCCAAAACAGAGCAATAATTTTGTAAAGAATTTCATTACTGCACTGGTATTTTATTTCGTATAAAACTTATGTATTGGATCAAAAAGATACTGGCTGAAAATAAAAATCGACCGAATAATTAAAAAAAAAAAAACAATGGATGCCTCGTAAAAGACGGCACCCGATAAACGCGGCAACCTTGCAAAGTTCAGAAATGAATAAATGGCACTAGTGCAGTACACAAATAGGGAAAAGCTGAAGTAGACCCTTGCTCAGCTTTGGAAAAGAACTGGTTAAAAAAATAAAAAAAATTATCGTGACGTCTCAAATGTTTAACTGTTTATTCATAATGATTAAATACATCCAATACGAATTGAACCGGTAACAAAAATTTCCATTGAAAATCCGATTCCAAAATATGTGATTAGTTTTGATTGAACTTCATGCAAATTTTTCTCTACATTTGAGAATTATTTGATTTTGAGGTTTATCATCAATTTAACCGAAAAAATTGTCATTGCTGCTCTTTTAAGTCATTATTTTTTTCTGATTTGGATATTTTCTTATTTTCTGATCTGGTGCTGACTGATATTTTGATATCTAGGGAAGTATTTTTCTTCTATAAAATACGAGCTGGATCTTAATGCTACAAGACTTTTAGACATTATTTTGTAAACATGATACGTAGATACAAAAGTAAAGTTTCATATGACTCCTCATAAAAATAAACTTTAACGACCTTAAACATAAACTGCTTAGCTGAATCAGGTCTCATGATGACTAACATCAACTGAAAATATTACATTAACATGGTAACATTTTAACGAAATTTATCCTTTGTGACGTGGTCAGCCATTTATGGCAGTTCTTGTCGCGATTAATCTGCCGCGAGGCTTCGTCGCCCAGGGAATAGTCCATGTTAGACATTTTATAGTTAGCTATTTATAAAAGAAGCTACTGTTTAGTAACCGTCTATCTTAAATAATTTTATGTACGCTACTACATATTTATTTCTCGATAAACATTTGTGTGAATGTATGCATGTCTGCCTGTATGTAAGTGTACTTTGGTATTGCGAAAACTATGCAGTGCCTCGAAGAGCCAATTGGGTTTAAGGGCGCGAAGAATTAATTTTTTTTGTGTCTTTATTTATTATGATTTTTGTTTAATGAGGTAAATAATGTGGTACCTACTTTATAAAGTTACAATCTAGCTTAATAGATAATAAGTAATTCCATTCTAACTTGCTAATATATTATTTGCTTATACTAAGAATGGTAAGTTTAGAATTTATTGTATTAAGAATTTTTTTTTTAATATTAATATATTTAAATATAATTAATTTTAATTTATAACCATACAACTTTCATGTGGGATCATTATTAATTAACATGTATATTTTTAGTAAAAGAAATATTAAAATGTTTTACAAATGAATATTTTCATGTGTGATTTCATTGCACCCGAGTGTAGATGCCTTTAAGTGTTAGTGTAGATATTTCATATAACAACAACATGATTATGTAAAATCTATTTTATTTTAGCTACAATTGTCGAGTAAGGAAAATGATCATGCGCAGGAGATTAAAAAACTACATTTCATTATAAGTGATCTACAGAGTAAGCTGAAATGTTCAGTATCCGTAAGTGCCATAAATATTTTGTAATTCTATGACGTAAAAACGCATATTTACACACTGAAATGCAAAACATGGATTGCAAAATAATTCAAGGATCGCTTTCAATATGATTTCTGGTCTTTCTTGAAAATTTTCTTTCCATGAATTTTAAAAATGGACCTCGGTACGAATAGTTTGTGGAACGAGCGACACGTGTTATCATAGGCTCCAGCAACGAATTCGAAGATTCGACTGTATTTAGGATGAAAATATTCGTGCTAGACCCACAGGAGGCAAGTCTTTATCGTGTCACGCTTTTAGTCAATGCTGATGCAACCCGCGTTGACACTAAGGAGGATCCGATGTGGGCCCAGCACGAATATTTTCATCCTAAATACAGTCGAGTCTTCGAATTCGAACGGTTCGAAATGTTCGTGCTAGGGCCTCTGGTATACCTAGTCATTTTAATAAAAAAATAAACTCTTTAATCAATGTCAAAGTACTGGAATTAATTTACAAAGATAAGCTAATTGTCTGTGGATTTAAACTCATTCAAGTCACGAAATCCCGTTAAGATTCCGTATAAATTAATTCTTACGTTATTTTAATATAATTATATTTAATTTAGGGATTTTATTTTTTTTATGTTGTACAAGATTAGGAGTTTATATGGTTGGTACCCGGTTCAAACTCCGACGGTGCTGGGATATTCTCACATCCACTCCTAATACAAGATTTTAATTTAAGCCTACTAGGAGGAGAAACAGGAATATTAGATATACTTTAAGAGTATTGCTAATATTATTTTAAAAAAATGTGTCTTTAAACGTCTGTAACAGCTTCAGCTGTACCGATTTTAATCAAAAATCAGATTTTTGTACATGTCTACCAGCCCATTGGTGTCCTGGATTGAATTGAGCACCTTATGGATTTCAGTCCGTCGTTTTACCGTTCAGCTGTCAATGTTACAATTTAATTTATAGTAGCTGTTTTCCGCGACTTCATACCAAAAATTTATATTTGACTTCCTTGGATTCTATCAAAAAATCCATTCATAGCGGATGTCTACTAACCACAAACGAACTCCCTGCTAAATTTCATCTTTGTACGCCCTGCGGTTTTCGAGATTTAATGTTAGATGTCCC
>JANCMC010023190.1:0-10055 GCA_024363005.1 Charaxes varanes | reverse complement strand
GCAATACCATCCATCAGTCAAAAGTAATTCAATGTTTTGATTTTCACTAGTAACACTGGAACAGGAATAGGTTAAATGGTTTCATATTCTGTGTCTACCTTCAACACTATTATAAGTACAGTCGACCAAAAAAGTGCTTTAACATTTTGGATGACAGCTCCTACTAAAAGAGAATTTTGCTAAGGGCTATTGTTAGAAATTAACGTAATGCAGAACCAACCAAAATGGGCCTTTAAACTAATTGACCTGCAAACGACAATCGACCTTAGCATGGCAAACCAATTTCTTGGTCGACTATACAATAAGGAATGAGCTAAGGTTAATCATACATACTGTTTAACACTTATACCATCAACATATATTTCAGCAACACATAAAATTAACCTTTTAGTAGAAACTTCATCTTTTTCCATAATTTTTCTCAAAGCAGGCCTTTCAACATTGTATAACTCTTTATCATACCTAAATTTCAACTGATCGAAGATATTTTTAACTGTACATACATTTTTCATAGATCTCTGAAATCTGATTTCATAAGAAAGAAGTTTCCATATTATTAATTTTATATGATTCTCTATCCAACCTTGAGGAATTATTTTCTTATTAACTGAATCTGTAAAACGTCTTATTATTTTATCTGTTGTCCAAATTGCACTGTCAATATCATTTCTTTGACCAATGAACTTAAACTCTAATAATGTATTAAATTGGAAATTTAAAATATATGGATCTATATTCAATATACTGTCTTGTTTTTCTGCTTCATTTATATCTTTTATGGTATATATTTTACTTTTCTTATAATCTTCACTGAACTTATACACATCGCCAGAATCTGCTGTAATAGCAGTTTCTAAATGCATAGGTGCGTTAAACTTTTTTGTTCTCAATGGAGTTTCAAATTTCTTTCTCTTCTTTGCTGTACGACAAGGTAGGATGGGACTTCCAGATCTTTTACTATTAGCGGTTTCTTTAACGAAATCTTCCGTATATACAGTATCTTCAAAATCTTTAATAACTTCTGTGTCAAAGAGATCACAATCCACTTTACTTTCAATAATCAGGTCTCCATCTTCCTTATCTTTTTTGTCAATGCACAATTCAGCGTCATTGCAAAGTAAGTTCTGAGGTTTTAGTAAAGCTTCTCTAATTATTTTTATATTATCATTTTGGTCAGCATTAGAAGCATTTATGTGTGAATTTTTTTTACTATTCGGTAACTGGTATATATCATGTTGTAAATCCATATCTTCTAATAGTTTTTTACTTTTTAACAAGGCAGCATCAGATATTTTAACTTTTTTATTACTGGCTGTTTGAAAGCCACTAAAATTGTTTTGAATCTTTGATTTTGATTTATCTCCTTCTAAATTAGTAGATGTTTGCTCTTTAATAAGGTATGGATCCGTGTCTTCAAATAATCTTTTAGATTTAGCAAGAGCATTAGCAGATATTGGTACTGATTTATTGCTTGCAGTCTTAAATCCTTGAAGCAAATAGTCTGAATTTAGGTTGTTAATATTTTCTGCTAACCTTTTTTTAAAGTTTTCGTCATCAGATTGTTGTACAAATGGGATAATTGTGCCTAAATCATTTTCCAGTGGAACTTTCCTTAACGTTGCAAAGTTTTGCAATACTGTAGTAGGCTTAACATTATTATTAGGATTCGGCGGTTCTTTAGCTAAACCATCATAATAAATACCATTTCTTTCACTCTTATCACCATTAACTATTTCTTTAAAGAAGTGTTTCGCTTTTCCTAAGGCTGCTTTAGTTACTTTTACTTTCTCGTTACTAGCAGTTTTAAATCCTAGAAATAATGAATGTGGAATCTTATCTCGACTTGACACACAAGGCGTATTTCCTTTTAAAATAATATGTTTTTCGTCTAGTATAACACCTTTATTAATTTCATAACTTTTAGCTTTGCCTTTATTTGACAATTTTAAAGGATCTTCTGGTGCAAGTTCATCTACGTCATTAATAATTTTAAGTTCTTTTGAACTATTAACATCTATATCTTTAAAAATTTGTTTTGATAAAATTAGACCTGCCTCAGTTATACCAACAGGCTTATTATTTGCTGTTTTAAAACCTTCAAACCTGGAACTTGAATCCATATCATATAATGGATTTAAAACGCTATTATCTTTAAATCTGTGTACAAGTTTGTCTTGGTAATTACTTTCAACCTTATCCAAATATTGTTCCGATGTTTTAATACATCCATTAGCGTGTGTTTTATTATTAACCTCTGGCAATTTACAAGTTGAAGTAGTGTTTATTACATTACTTGATTGTATGATGTCCAAATTGCCATTATCACACTTTACTATGGTATTGACATTGCCAGTATTAGTTTTAAATTCTGCATTTAAATAATCAGCAGTAACTGATATATTTGGATAAGGATGTTTTTTAGGTACATCCACTTTAAAATTATGAGCTGCAGTATTATAACTATCATTATTATCAGTAACATCTATATTTTGAAAAATATTTTTACTTCTAGATAGAGCTAAATGAGATATTTTGATATGTTTATTACTGGCTGTTTTAAAGCCCTGAAGTATGTTTTCTGTTTCAGCTGGAATTTGCTTCATGCACCTATTAATACCCTGAAAACAATTGTTTGACGCATGTGGTTCATCTTCAGATAATTGGTGTTTAATATTAGATGTCTTAGACCCAGATTTTCCTAAAAACAAAAAACTTGGTTTAAAAAAAGAACTAGCACAAATAATTAAAACTACTTACTTGTTGCTTTCTTTTTCAAAATTAGTATTCAATAAAAGATGAACATAATATGATCAATAAATATAGCTTTTTTTAAGCATAAATTATTAAATTAATTGTTTTATGATGTGTTTACATTGCATATTATTTACTGATTTATTGACAGCTTATTTTCTCTAATATGTTAAAGATTTCTTTTACCTTCATAATGGTTATGAGTTTTTAGTAATATCTGCACTGGTATTTTGACTTCTTTTTCATTTTCTGGTTTAAATTCTACTCTTGGCAATATAGACTCATTTTTCGCTTTACCTTTTGTCAAATCTTTCTTAACTTCTGCTTTGGATCCAGAACTTTTATTTAGTAATATGTTGTATGCCTTTTGACCATCTTTATTGCTAATAAAGTTAAGATCAAATTCTCTTGCCATTAATTCATCTGTTTTAAAATAATCTAAAGTATTTTTCAAAGATGACCTATTATTTTCAGATTTCATAGAAATTAATTTTTTAGAGTAACTCTTTGATTTCTCTTCATCAGAACTACCTTTTTCTGATATGTTAGTAGGTGTACTCTTTATAAATTTCAAGAAGTTATTATTATCAGTCATTTCGTTTTGACATATGAGTGGAGAAGTGTTTTCTATTCTGATATTTGAATTTTTGATTTCAGCATGATTCTTAATATCCTTGACATCAGTATTACTATTTTCAATAATGGTATCGTAAACTTCTACTAATTTTTTTAATGAGAGACCAGACTCATCGCCATTGACAAGTTGATTTAATATACTATTTGCTTTATGAAATGACTCAGTAGACACTTGTATAGATTTGTCGCTTGCTGTTTGGAAGCCAACATAAATTGAATTGTTCATTTCCTGAGGCTCCTTATTAAAAGGAATTTGTAAAGCACAAGTTAATGGTAAATCTTCAAATTGTCTTTGCATATCATCCTCCTCATCACTACTAAATAGAATACAATCTTTTTTTAAAGGACTAATTTCAGGCTTTCTAACTATATTTTTATTAAATTTGAAGCTGTGTGAATGAATCTTATTTCTAGCTTTAAAAATAGGACTATGCTGTTTATCTCTGTCATTTAAAACTGTTTCCTCATGAGTTTGAATAAATAATTCTTTATTCAATATTTCTGAATTAATAAGTTGTTTTGCTGCTTCAAAGTCCAGATTTTCTTTTATAAGGGGTAAAGCTATTGATTCAAATTTTTCAAAAGAATCTAATTGAAATACCAGCGATGGTGATGTATTTGAATTAGTCTTAACCTTAGTTTTATTTAAAAGTGGACTTTTAGGTTTTTTATATCTAACAGTTTCTTTAAATGACCTATTCTCACGTTTGACTTTAGTGTTATCTGTATTATCATGAATTTTTGCATTGCTACTACTATTGGGTTGATCAATGTTTTTTGCTAAGCTTACAAATGGTTTCATAATATTTGTTTCAAAAACTCTCTTACACTTGTTTGTACTTTTAAATTCTTTACAATTATTTATATCATATTGTTTAGCATATTCAGGTTTTATACATATAGTATTATCTAAATCTTTGTGACAAAAGCTTGTATCAAATTCTTGTGTTATACCCTTTTCTGCATCTACTACAGCTTCAGCATCTTTTATTATATTTATAAGTTGTGTATCTGATGCAAATTGTGTTTCGAACTTGTTTTGGGGATTTTGTTTCTGTTGCTGAAATAAGAAGTATATTTTAGAATATTTTAAGCAAAAGAGAGGGTTACTTTTAAATCTTATAATGAAGTCTATGTTTAAATATTATAATTTTATTTATATAAATTGAGTAATCAATTTTATCTGAACAAGTCTAAGCAATGACTTAATGCATAAAAAAGATTATTAGGCATAGAGCAGTCATATTAAAAATATAAAAACTAACTAATGTTAGTACAGAAGTTGCATAGTAGCAAACATAAAATTATATTAAAGATTATAATTATATTACTCACATATTTTTTCATATTGTCAGCATTTTGTATTGCTTTTAGTTGCTTAGTTACATTACCAATAACATCATTGGGTTTGTATTGTTCTTGTAAAGTATTGTTGTTTTTCATGTTTTTATTTTTACTGTACAGGGTTACTGATTTTTGAGCATTGTGGTATCGTAAAGTATTTGCAAAAGTATTAATTTCACTTTGATTAAAATCCATTATAACCAATATTAAAATTTTAGTTTATAATCATGTTATTCTTAGGAAAACATAGGTTTAAATCCAAGCGATTTAGCGCTAGATTAAAATGCTATTCCGACTTTGTTTTGGTTTCGACTTTCGATTCGAGGTAAGGTACCTGTCACCTTGACTGAATTAAAATAGTCCTTTTGACTTTGACATTAACGACATTTCATATGAACGAAAAGAAAAGAACGAAACATTATTAATACTCAGATATTAAATATATATAATATAATTTTTAAGAAAAAACTTAAAAAGAAAATTTATTTAAGGAATGTCTCATAATACGTTTATATCTATTCTTATTATAGTTAAATAAGTACTTTATAATATATTAATAATCATAGTACCCAGAACCTATTTCTAAACGTTTATACTTGAAATGATTGAAACCTAAACGCCGAGTGCGATTGTGTGAAGAAGATATTTCTCGAAAACTTTTATTTCTCAAGCTATACTACGCTTAAAAGTCGCCTAAATTACTTGTAATTGGACTCATATATATTTTTTAGATTTTATTTGTCATAAAATATGGTAAGTAGAACATTTCTAAAACCTTATATTTTGTTTGAAAAAAATGGCGCTAAAGAAGGTTATGATTTTGCAGTCCCACACAATATTGCTTGTACAACCTGGACCTCGGCCAGAAACAAGGACATATTCAGACTATGAAAGCGTAAATGACTGTATGGAAGGTGTTTGTAAAATTTACGAAGAACATTTAAAAAGGCGAAATCCAAACACACCAACAATCACTTATGACATTTCGCAATTATTCGACTTTGTTGATCAGGTAAGAAATTTGGATATTTTTAATGCCTACAATATAAACACAACAAAGTGTTGTAAAGTTTAAAGTTAATTCTATCAAAGGACTTAATAATTTTTTGCCCTGTTTTAAGGATATCTTCATTAATAATCATAGTTTGCATGCTATTGCAGATCTGACTTCTAGTATGATTATTTTACATATTATTATTTTAAAAACAAATTAATATTTTCCATAAACAGAAAGAATATGGGAAATCTTATGTATATCTAATCTAACCTTACATAGTGGCAGTGCATTGTGCAGCACATAGTGGAAAATTACATAAAAATTTAAAAAATTCTGCCTATATTATATAGTTACGTATTGCTAGCTGTACCCTGCAATTTTGTACTAGTGGGCCACCCTTATTACTTAGGGGTTTAAAAAATAGCTTAGAATCAATTCTCAGACCTAATTTACTTAGTAGGTCTAGCACAAAAAGATGTTTTGGGAATAAACTCTAACAAGAGAATTATGTATTTTTGAAAGTTACTTTACATCTTGGTAATAAAAACTGACAGATCTGACAATCATTAAATTTTACAGGCTGCCCCTTCAACTGATTGTTACTATTTTTTGCATAACTTTTTTAGTTTAAACCTATTATTTTGAATTATTTGACATCTAAAGTACATATAATACAGATTTTTTCTTCTATGCAGTAATAGTAGACAATATATTAACCAAATACGGTAAATATGAATTCTCTTATAGCCTCTGTCGCAAGAGCTCAAAAGGGACTGACTGTAAATAAAAAGCACATTGATTGTGTTAAAGAAGGTTCAAATAAGAAATTGAGAGTCAAGACGGTCCCAGAGGATGTTGTTGTCTCGTCATCGAGGCTGGACATATTCCTTTACTCAAAGACACTAAAGCGAGTAGTACTTGTAGAACTTACAGTTCCATAGGAGACCAGTATCCCCAAATACCATCTGTTAAAAACGAACAAGTACTTTGACCTAACCAATGAACTCACTAAAAACGGTTATAAAACCAGCTTATACTGCTTTCAAAATATTGCTTAAACGTAATTCTTATTTCTTATTAAAAATATTGAATAATTATATATAATCAATGAATTCAATATACCTAATATGAATTATTTTGTCTAGTTTATGTGATCCTGGTACACGAAAAAGTATTATTTAATGCAAGGTTTGAAAGTTGTCTTCTTTACTTTGTAATATTTTGGCTGGAGATAAATTTTAATTATCCAGAAACGAATTACCTTTTTATACGCTGGAAGTAGTTTATTAAGACAACATTTACACTATTATATAATTGTCCATGGAAATATACAAGGAAGTAATAATATATAATGCCATGTATATAAGTTTTTACTATCGTTTTGATAAACAAAATATAAATGAGCCACAGTGAAGATAAATAAATTGTCATGTAATTTATATTGTTGCATATTACATAAACAATAAAATTTAACCTGCACAAGTGCTTATAAAATAGCTTAATTAAACAATATTTGTTTGGGTTTTTCATAAATAAAGAACAATCCGTCTATCTGTACCGATATCGGATTACTGGATCGATTTTGATAAAATAGTTTTTGAATGGGTCTCTAGGATGGTGTAGAGGTCAATGATGTTAACGTCGAAAAGAGTTAAATATTTTTAACGTCGTTACGCAACGTTTATTAGGTCCGAAAAATTCAAGAAAAAAAATCAATCTATTCTGTATTAAGTATTATTATTATTAATAATATATTATTAAAAAGAATTATTTTTCAAATTAAGATTCATAAGGTTAAGTACATAGAAATAAAGTTGAGAATTATAGTTAATTTTTCTAAAAGTTTGTTGAAATTAAGGGATGTCGGATGATATCATTTTTCTTTTTTTGTGAAATTATCTCGTGATAAAAGTTGAGGCCGGAACTATTGGTTTTAATTTAGTGCTCTCGCGTTCGCTCGGTCACAATCGTAACCGTAACTGAGCATCTTCTGCTCACTATCACACGTGCGTGCGTACATTTTGTGGTACTATGATAATAAAAAATAGCTTAAACCCACGATTTCGTCCGCGTTGTTTTCTTTGTCCTTCATACAAACTTTCTACCCTTATTTCACGCCTTACGAATATATTTTTTGTTTAAAAAAGTAGCCTATGTCCTTCTCTTAACATCAATCTATCTATATACCGAAATTTATTAAAATTAGTTGAGCGGTTTAAGCGCGAAAATGTAAAAGACAGAGTTACTTCAAAGGACAATGCCTTTTCTTCTTCTTCTTCTTAGTATGGACTACAGTACAGTGTTGCGTCTATACCAAAGTTGTGTTAGATGTCTTAAAACATTACCAATTGCTATTTACATTTGTTATTTTTGATCTCTGAACCGAAGTTTAAAAATTATCTTCCAAAAATGTAATATTAACTGAAACTGAACGTAAGCTATGACCCACCTCTTACTGTTGTAGGGCGTATTGGTTTTCTGATGGTATTTTTTATTCGATAGTAACAGGCGTTACTTTGCAGAATTCAACGACAAACAGGGACTTGTGTTATTATTTTGCATAAATAGGCGAATAAAAGTATAAATTAATTTTTTAATAAAGAAGATTTTTGAAAACTTTGTTTTTAAATTACACTAAAGAAAAAATAATAAATTATAATTATGATAAATGTATGAATTTCTTAAGTTTTGTTTTTAGGTAATTTTTTCCAGATTAAACGACATTTTGAGGTACTTACATAATATTTAAAAAAAAACAAATATACAACTTTTTGATAAAAACTATTATTTTTTCGTAGAATAGTTAAAATATCTATCATCACTATATCTATATCTACGAGTACCTAAATTTACATAATGCGAAAGCTCATCTAACACGAATCTCGAAAATCACGAGACGTACAAGGATGAAATTTGGGTTATTATCATATGTATAGTCGACCAAGAAATTGGTTTGCTACACTAAGGTTGAATGTCGTTTGCACGTCAATTAGTTAAAAGGCTCATTTTTGCTTATTACGTATTACGATAATTCATAAAAATAATCCCTAGCAAAATTTTCTTTAAGTAAGAACTGTCATACAAAATGGTAAAGCACTTTTTTGGTCGACTATAGAAATAAACAATTTACGTGTATAGTCGACCAAGAAAGTGCTTTGCCATTTTGGACAATAGTTCCCAGTTAAAGAAAATTTCGCTAATGGTTATTGTTAGAAATTAACGTAATGCATAACAAGCAAAAATAAACCTTGTTACTAATTGACGTGCAAACGACATTCGACCTTAGCGTGGCAAACCAATTTCTTGATTGACTATACAGGAATCCGTAACAAATTTACACTCTACATTTAACACACAAGCAAAATTTAAAATAAGGCTAAAAAAAATTAAGTTTTTCCTATGTATACTTCCTCTCTATACTGTGTATTTTTCTGTATTTAGTTTTAGGTACATTAATAAAAATATATAAATAAATAAACCTGAAACTTAATCAATCAATGTCCAAAATCAAATCACGTAAAGAATTTGACAACTATCGAATAGAATAATCTCGTGTATAAAAGGTACGTGTTGTTAAAGTACACATGCATCAACCGAACACACAAAGAATCAATCGATCAACGTCAGAAAGCTTTTGTAATGCGTCTTGATTTACAGCCGACCTTAATATCGTGCAAAAAAATGTAAGTTTCCCTCTGAAAAATAAATAGATATAAATAGATAGTGTAACGGACACGTTGGAGTCTTTTCCGGTTATATTGATGGGGATCAATAAAACAACAACTGTTCAATATTCTTCTCGCAGACTGTACAAAGCACTTTTATTTACACGGATAATCACGAAGTAATGGGAACGTTAAGACATTTTTTTACTTTAGATATTATTGTAATATAGCCATAGACCAGCGCATAGTTTGTTTTTAATCTGTGCACTTTGTCGTAAGACCTACATAATCTATGTTGTCTCTTGCATTTGTGCCTCTCGCTCGAATCCGTTCAGTACGCTAACTCTGTTTACGTTTAAAATATACGAAATATATATCAAAGTAATACTACTTTCTTTTATTTAGTGCCTTACATATAAATTGATTATAATCCCATGATGTTCTTGCTGTTTAAAAAGAAAGACAAGACAAAAAAAATTAAAAGGTTAATTGGAAACTAGTATCTTGGTGAGAACGGATTCAGTATATTAGATTTTTGTATACTCTAAAAAATGCCTCAATAATTTTTTATGCGTAGAAAAGGTAATATATTTTAATAACATTGTTTTTTTCTGATTTTATAAACTGTAGAATTAATAATGAAAATATTGTATACACAAAGA
>JANCMC010023176.1:50914-77746 GCA_024363005.1 Charaxes varanes | reverse complement strand
TTTGAACTTAAGAGTAATTCAAAAGAATAATAATGGCTGGTACCTCGGTCAAAGGATTTGCATTCCTATCTATCGAGGTAACGCCCCACTTACGCCGATGTCTTTTGTTTAAAATAGAATTAGTTTATTTATTATGTATATATTTCTTATTCTTTTTATTTAAATTTAAGTTCATCGTAAATATTATAGTAATAAAATTTTATATAACTTAAATCATAAAAAAAGTAATAAAAGTTATCAGAATTGTAATGGTAATAATCGTTTAATAAATGCTAATAAACCAACAACTAAACTCTAATTTATCACAACAAGACTACAAGTTGCGCTTAATATATAATGAAGACTAAATTGAAATCAAAAAGCGCTCGTATAAAATAATTTGTGTTATTGGAGGTTAGGTCACTTTGACGCGGCGAGCAAGTTAGTTAGTGCGTTTGTCCGCTAGAGTGGCGAAGACCAGCTGGTCTGTTGATAATATCTAAGGCGAGGTTATAACTAATTGTATAAAGTGATCGTACTAATATTTTTGGTAAACTAATTGAGTAATAAGTTAATAAACATTACTATGATTAGTAAAGCGATAATTACGTCCCACTTGCTAGATTTGTATAACGTAACATAAAACTGGTGAAGGTGGCAAATAATAAAGTATCAATAACGAAATTTAAAAATATATTTTACGTAATCAGAACTTCATGTACAAATTATTCATTGAAATTATTAAATTCTTGCAGCCATTTGTCCTAAGCACAGCCGGACGACAATGGATCTTCGGCGGAGAGCTGTCCAGAGTGGAAGGCAGAACTATCCGACCTTACTGGGCCCTACTCTTCACTGACCTGCTTCTTTTCGCCACCGTGTCTAGAGATCGCGTTTTATTTGTTACTGAAGAGCCAGTTGCTCTTGGCACTGTATCGGAAGCTCAGTTTAATATTAGGAATCGTATATATGATAGATGCTTTTACATTTCCATTGAATGCCATTTGAAATGTTAGATTAACATCTGATTTGTTGGAATAATCTCAACTTACAAATTGAACCCTTATACAATATTCAGTATCAAAATGTGCAATTTGAAACATTACTTTTAAAAATTTATATTTATAAGAATTTATGAAATTAAAATCTATACTTTTATACTCTATACAAGTATATAAAGCTGAAGAGTTTGTTTCTTTGAACGCGCTAATCTCAGGAACTACAGGTTCGACTTGAAAAAATTATTTCAATGTCAGATAGCCTATTTATTTAGGAAGGCTATATATTATCATGCAAAAATTTTTCATCTAACTTTACAGCGATGAACAACTACAGCATTATAATACTTTAGTATTAAGGGCAAAAGTCTTAGTAAATATATAATGTATTGTGGTAGTGCTTACGCTACAAGTTTTCTAGCTAATTTAGTAGCATGTGAGAAAGAGGTACTGGTACCCGGACGCGCCGGCCCAATTCGGCTACAAACATGGCGCTACCTCTAATTAAAACGAGCTGCGAGACGTGTGAAGATGAAATTTGGCAAGGACGTAGTGTATACTTACATCCGCTTAGAAACGATTTATCGGTATGGGCCGGATAAAGGAACTCTAAAAGATCAAGAAAGTTTTGGCAGACGAAGTGGCAGGAAACAGCTAGAACTTAATTTTCTTAAAAATTTATTTAAGTATTCCGTAAATAATTAATACGCTAAATAAATTGACTATCTACCTTGAGACTTTTACGAAAGTTGATCTATAATCCGACCTGTTTAAAAAGTACCTACATATGTTGAAAATCTTCACAGAATTTGCTGAAATTTCACTCGGTCGTATTTTCAAACTGAAAACACGTTTTTAAAATGCTTGAAAGGAACTTTCGGCTCTGAAAGGAAAATGTAGTACCGTCCGCGTAGAATTAGGTAAAAAAATAATTTTGATTCTTCTTTTACCTTCTGCCTCGATAAATGGGCTATCTAACAATGAAAGAATTTTTCAAATCGGCCCAGTAGTTCCTGAGAAAAGCGCGTTCAAGCAAACAAAGAAACAAACTCTTCAGCTTTATGTATTAGAATAGAAATATATATTAGTAAAGAAATATAGAAATAAGAGCATAGATAGACCAATGAACACTGTTGGCATACCTATTTAAATAAAATAAAATAAAATAAATGAAGGAATTTATGTAGCTACACAATTAAAAGTTGGGAAAAATCAAATTAAATTACCCTTAAAGACTTTTTTAAATAATATTTTTATCTTGCTTGTGCAAACTTTTTCTACAAATACATTTTCTTTTTCAATTCACCCCTTTACTTTTATAACATACTCTTTCTTTTCTTTCGCTATATGTTAACATACTACAAGGTTTTCGTCCGCCCTGCTCTGATTAAGTTTTCCATCCGCCGGGTCATGATTCGAATGATCTAAGAAAAATACAGTTTATTAAGTTAAGTTTTTCTTAAATAAACTTTAAGTACGGTGTTGCCAATTAATGTCAAAACATGTTAAGTTATTAGTCTCTAAGAGGTTCTTATAGGACTTTTTATCAATTAAAACTATTTACAGTATTTTTAAATGAAATAATAAAAAAAAAATCTGTCACTTTGTTATTGCGTAAAAATGTAGTAAAAAAACTAGATATAGTTTCTATAAACAGTACAAATTATATTAAAAATTCCTGGAACATATTTCACAAAAAATAAAAACTAAAAATAGTTATTTAGTTTTTCCCAATAAAGATGAAAAGCGGATATTTGCTTGGATTCATTGATTGAAATATTCCTAATTACTTGTAACATTGTATTATTTGCAAGGTAATTAAAAAAAAAAACATTATAGTAATCGCCTTAAAAAGATAAGCGGACGCGAAAGCGATTTTCTTTTTTACAGAAGATATATAAGTTGTACCCCACGATTTTGTCCGCGTGGACCACTTATATTACTTAGGGGTTTATTATCCAAAAAATGGTTTTGGACAAGGATCAATATCATGTTTATAAAAACACCTTGGCAAATAATGCGTTATTTTCTAATGCTGAAAGAATTTGTCTAATCGGACCGTAGTTCCGGAGATTAGCGCGTTCAAACAAACAAACAAACTCGTCAGCTTTATATATTAGTATAGATAAATGTTTTTACATGTAATTAAACATTAAACTGCTTGAAATAATCATGTTTACCCTAGTTAGTGTTCTTGTTGGAGTTAAGAGGTAGGGGGAGTTGGGGATATTTGCACAGTTTGCGGTTGAGACCCTGGCAGTACGGAATCCAAACAAAGTTTCACGCGGCGTTACCCAGCATAATGACCAGGTCAGGTAACACGAGAATTCGGGTATTTTTACATAGGAGCAAGTTTTATGTAAATTCACATACATATGATTCTAAACAGAAGAGAATATAGAATAGACATCGATTGCGGTGCAACGAAGGAAAGCCATGCTCTGCTTGTAAACAACTTTCAACTCAACTAAACAGTAGTAGATTTGAGGCTTCCTTTACGTCAAGGTATTGGCGTATGAAGAAATTACATCTTCAACGTTTTTTTATAAACAATTCCCTAGGAGAAACATGTGTAGTATGTATGTGTTTCTGTATTAAAGATGAGTTAACAATATACGGTATATGTATATATCCGTGCGGTATATACCCGCATCAATACAGTACAATCCAATATATACCCGTGTAAAATGGGTATATACTGGGTTGCTGTAAAATATACAAAGGGTGTAAAAGGAATCGTACCTCAAACTTTGTGAAAAGGCTACATTTAATATCCTAAATAAAATCACAAAAATCATTCATCTCGGAAATGAGAGGTTACAGATATTGCTCATTCCATTTTTGAGCGCGCAATGTATCGTGAACATTGGGAAAGCAATCGTCAACAAAATGTTGACACGCAAAACAAGCCAATGACCCGCGCAGCGCTATACCCCTGTTACGTACTTTTAAGTTTTATTTACATTGCGGTTTAATGTAAAGATATTGGAGAAATTTGTTTCTGATTTAAAATCGCATTGGGACAGATAGTAATAATGATATCATACAGTATTCAGTTAAAGAATGGTAAAATGCACATTTTAAGAAAAAGTTGACGAAAAATTTCACCACTGGGGAGTCTAGGATCATATAGATAACCCATGGGAAGCGTATCAGGTACGATGTCCTGTATATTATATAAGTATATGGGTAAATACTGGGTTGTAGCCTTTGTTTGACAATTAATACAGTAATCGTGGTAATTAGTTAATATACAACTGAATTCATTAATTAATACAATAGTAATTAAAATCATGTCGCAATGTTGTAGATTGAGCCAAACTCGCTATGCTAATCCTTAGGGGTTACGATGTCCTATTACGTATTTTAATGATTGTTAACTCATTATTCAAATAACTGATAGAATCAGGCGTTACTTTGCGGAAATCCATGACATGCATGAAAAACTAAACTACTTTGCTTTAATCCGCGAATGAATTTTATGCGAAAAATTAGTTAAGTTATTGTCATTTATCATTCGATTATAAATTATATTACAAATGGACTGAACTAATTGTGCCTAATTGTCATAAATAAGAGCCATAAATTAAGAATTGAATTGAATTAATAGACCAGTAAGAATAATTAATTGATTATTATAGACTATTATTTGTTTTTTAAGTTTATTGTTCTTTTTTTAAAGCAATCTCGTAAACTTTTGGACTATTACAATCAGTTTGGACAAATTGTCAAGATGTCTCTAACCGAAGTGACCAAAATAGATATGGAATCTTTGGTAGCGAGTAGTTGAAAATTGTTTGTGTTATTTAGTTCTTTCAGAATAGATGTATCGGTTCTTTTTGCCAGCCACTTACTTACTTACTGTGAGTTTTGGCCTCCGACAGGAATTCGCGCCACTTGTTTCGGTCCTGCGCTGTCTCTTGCCAGCCACAATAAGTACGAAATCTCCCACACCATATCTCTTAGGTGAAAAGGAAAAAAGACATGCCTCACAGAGTGCTCTATTCTAACGTCACTGTTTACAATTACAACACGAAATTGGGGCGTGCTTATGGAATATTCGATATGTCATATAAATATGCCCGTTGTCATACATCAAGTCGGTAATATGTGCCACAGTGTTTATAGGGTATTTGCAGTTATATGAGAAAACCGAAGGGAATACATCATTATAATGGAATTATTCAATATACATATGGATGACTCAATATGGAAAACGATAATACACATCAAAGAATTTTCAGGAATCCAAATAAATTGGGACCTGGAAAGTCAGTTATCTTTTCAGTCGGAATTTTTTCATCAAATTTATGCGGGTCCGTCCTAGACGACTGGCTGAATAAACACACGACAAAGATCAATTTTTACAAGCTTCTGTGTCGACGTCTTATTTTAATATACATTTTTAAAAATAATTTTAGAATAAATTTCACTGGTAAAACTATGACAAATTGAAAGTTGAAATGCTCTAATCGCCAACGCTGAGAGATCAATGCCCAAAGCCCAATATCCAATGCCCAATGCCCAATGTCCAATGTCCAGTGCAAAATGTCCAATGTCCAGTGCCCAATGTCCAATATCCAATGTCCAATGTTCAATGTCCAATGTCCAATGTCCAATGTCCAATGTTCAATGTCCAACTTCTAATGTCCAATGTCCAATGTCCAATGTACAATGTACAATGCCCAATGTCAAAATACCAAAGCCGAAATTAAGAATATTTTAGTAATTCTATATTTAGAGCATGGTTAGGTCTTAGGTTGGTTGAAAGCGTTTTATTTTAACATAGACTTATCGTTTCTTCCAATTGAACAAACCAAGCTGCATGATTGAAATAAATTCGATTTTCCTAGAGTTGAAGAAATGTGCATTTGACTGTGAAGCACGAAGCTTTCTTTGTATACATGGCTGATATTGAAAAGAAAATTCCAAAGTACTTGTACTTTCTTTACGTATTCTTTTTTAAAGATCTATATCTTTCATTATTTTTGTCATAAGATATAAGTTATACATTCCACATATAAAATCCCTAAATTGACATCCTCACGCTTAAAAAAAAGCTTTTGAAATTACATGTTTACAGAGAGAGACGAACAATATTAAGTTAGATATTAAAATCTGTTTAAAATTGATAAATTGTAGGATAAAGAAGGTTCATGAATTAAAAAATAAATAAATGACGCTGCACCGTTGCAGCAGTTTTTACAAAATTTTCTTTGTTTTTAGTTTAAAATAAAAGGATTACGGAGATGTGCCACTGAATTATTTTATCTCCAAGTTTTAACAATGTTACCAGCTAACAACCTCTTTGGCTTAAATGAGCTGGCATCCCGAGACGTAGTTTTCTTTTATTAAAGCAATATAAAACAAAAGAGAAACCCCCAAAGTTGCAATTGTGTTTTAATCTTTTGACATGACACCTTTGGATTATTTCTGGTGCCTTATAATTTTACGGTCTTGACTCGGTCTTGAACCGTCTAGAGTCGGTTTTTTCCAGGTCTGGTCTCCGTCTTGTCACGGTCTAAACTCGGTTTTGTCTGGGTCTTATTCTGTCTTGTCTCTTTGTCATCTTTAATAATAATAATAATAATAAATACGGCGCATGAGATGGACATCTCACATGAACCAAAATGTCATGCGCGCGTACTACAGGGCTACAGGGGGAGAAACCGTTACTCAATTATTAAAAAAGACAGAAATTCGTTCGGAAAATCCATAGACTCATACCGTTTTTCAATGGAGTCCTTTCTGGTATTTTTTTGAAGAGGATTAATTTTCGCGAAAAACTAGTGAAATTTAATGGAAAATTTAAGATAAAAAGAATTAAGTAACAATTCATTGAACGTAGTTTTTCTAATTAGAGGAGTGTTCATCAAATTATTATATTTCAAATGCGGAATAAAATTATCATGATTACGCGAAGTAATAAAGCAATAACTGTAATAAACAAAATTAAAAAAGCAAAAAATACTGTTAGTTGAAATTATAATTAAAATTATAAAAGAAGTTGTATTGACTTATTCTCAATATGTAATCTTTGTTAAATGTCTTTTATTTATCACCAACAATACTTTAATAGCTAATAAGTGAATAAGTAACAAACAAACTAGCAATTCCATTTATTATATTAGTTAGACGATTAAATACACTTGAACAAGTTATATTCAAGTAACTACTTAAGACTTAAGTTGAGACTGCTAAAACTGTTTATAAGTTGAGTTGACTTTTTTTTACAACTTTGTAACTTTTTTTGGCATTAAGTATAAATAATGTTTAATTTTATTTTATACATTATTATCGTTGAAGTAAAACCTATTTAACTTAGAAAAAATCTCCGTTAGAATATATTTTTTAATGGTGCGTCATCGAAGAAAAGCGTTATTAATTATTCTCTATTTTTTATGTTTTTAATAAAATAAATAAGAATGTTTTAATTTACTGGTCTAAAATAAAAAAACAAGTATTTTTGAATCATGGGCGATCAACACGTTCCTTTTTTTAGTGAAAAATGACCTCAGAGCTACTTGAAGATGAAAGCACTAATCCCTAACATATTATGTTAAAACCTATCTGACAAAAATACACTACAGTGCTTTGCAGACACTGTTCTTTCGAGGTTAAATTCTTTTGTTGACTGTATATGACTAATACGATACTTATTGCATAAGCGAAATTTTTTGTTTGTATCCAAGTCATTTTTTGTAAGAAATATTTTTGAAAGAGTGGCTAACAAGTTTCTTGCTGATTCTTCTTTTTCTTAACGTAATGATATTTTAGCCTATAGCCTCTCTCGATATATAGGCTATCTAACACTGGAAGAATTTTTCAAATCGGACCAGTAGTTCCATAGATTAGTACGTTCAAGCAAATACAATCTCCAGCTTTATACATATATTAGTACAGATTTGGCGATTCAGAAGGACTTTAGACAGTTTACTTGAATAAAAAAATTCTTGATTTGATTTTAATTAAACCAGACACTCTATGGCGCCAGTCAAAGACCTTTTAATGCAGCGAATTAAAGTCATTACTCCCAATACAACGTACTACGAACACGTAGGTCAAGTCACTAAGCTTGCATAATGTGTCTAATCTTGTGTTAAAAATGTTACGAAGGGTATCTTGTCAAAAAAATTCACACTAAGTACTAAAACTTAAATAATTAAAATGAATCGTGAGGATGAGTCAGAATCCTGCTGCCGTTAAATTATATATACATATAAATAAAATTGGAGGATCTGTTTGTAACATCAATTTTTATTTTACTAAGTGCATATGACTACAATACATCAAAAAACGTACCTAAGTCAAAAATCTTTTGTCTGTCTGTCTGTCTGAAATGGCTATACCGATTTGGACGGGGCTATTACTGGTATATAGCTGATTTTGCAACAAGTTATATAGGCTACTTTCGTTTTGGAAACATAATTAGGATTCCGCTTAAAAAAATAAAAAGCCTCAAAATAGGTGATGAACGAGTGCAGTTAGTCTTTTATAAAAGTATATTATTATTTACAGCTTATTTTTTTTACCAATGCAGGGCAAAGGCCGGGGGTTCCGAGGATGACGTCAGATGGCAATCGGTCATCTTAACTTGCCCCGCAGCCAAATCCTCTGCAATCTAAGCAGACCCTGGTACTTAACCGGGATAACGCTAGGGAGAAGAAGATATATAACGAATATGGAAGACGACCCGTCGAATACAATAGTGTACGACGCAAGCGTGTAGGAACCAAGCGTCAAACACAAATAATACAATACACGAATCGACGATCCATTTAATTTGTAGTGGGTGATATGCGTGAATAAATTCGCTCCAACATAATTATGGTAATTGTGGTTCTGTTCAATACCGATCTCCACCGCATAATTTAATGGTTTGTCGCGCGTAATTAACTGTATTTGTTAAGTGGATACTTATTAATTTATAATTGTCCTCTTTAGAAATTTCACCCTCACCACCTTGATGTCCTAAAATCCACAACCGTGCGATTTTCAAGAAACTTCATATCTCGCACAATGGAAAGTTGGAAAGAGTTCAAAAAAAATTTCTTCGTCATTTAGCATACAATGATAAAATTTTAGACAAAATGAAAATTTATAATGATTTATTAAAGCGCTACAAAACATTATCCTTTGCTAGTCGTCGTGATATATTAGGCTTATGTTTTCTTCACAAATTAATATATAGTGGTGTAGATTGCCAATATATTTTATATAAAATTAGTAGTCCCAAGACCCAATATGAGACCTAGAAATAAACAAACTTTTTATGTTCAATTTGCAAGAACAAATTTAGATGTAAATGCCCCTCTTAACGGGACTATTTTTTTTTTAATAAAGTTTCCTTAAAGGCTAATGTTGACGTCTTTTTTTTTTTTTTTTATTTATTTAGATCAGCAAAACAGTATGCTACTTAAAAGTAACACACCAAAAAATGTGACCTTAACATGCATACATAGTATTATTTAAAAGCACTCGAAACGTTACTATATTAACCACAGTACTGAATTTCTAAGACGTACCCGACTTAGAAATTCATTAGAAGAATAAAAATGTAAATTGAATATTATGAATTAATCGCTGAAATTGATTAGATATAATCAATTAACATAATTTAATTTAAGCGACTCTAAGTGACCGGAAAAGAAAAATTTTCAGACTAGTGAGAAACTCTATTGCTAATGTTTTTTTTTCTATAATGATTGCTCTGGAAGTGAAATGGAACAGCTTGCTGCATTATTAAAGACTACATTATAAGTTAATCTGGCTCAACAATAAAGAGAGATTAGATTTTTTTATAGTTGAAAATTAGTTTACAAGAACCAATACGATTTAAAATTAGGATAACGATGACAATTGAAAAATGCGTATCAGTTGTCACTAATTCTTTTCTCACAAGTATCTTCATTGACTTCGTGTGGAAACAATAAATTATTTGCTGAAAAATATACAAGGCTGCCGTGGGGCATTGTTACGAGACTGGTAATAAGCTCGCTCTACATCTAGATCTATTGACCATCTCATTACTCAGATGAGTTACTCTATTATATTACTTCTTCTTCTTTATATTAAACTAGCTGTGCCCGCGACTTCGTCCACGTAATAATTAATAAACGCCTTAGAAGCCGGCAACGCACTACCAGCCCCTCGAGTGCAGCAGGTGTCCATGGGCGACGCTGATCACCTGATCTCGGTTGATCCGTTCGCTCGTTTTCCCGCTTAACCTATAAAAATAAAACGTAAAATATGGTAAAAAAAAAATGATTTAATTTTAGCGTGATAATAGCCTTCCTCGATAAATGGGCTATCTAAAACTGAAAGAATTTTTCAAATCGGATCAGTTGTTCCTGAGACAAACGCGTTCGAGCAAACAAACAAATAAACAAATTCTTCAGCTTTATATTAATATATAAATAGATAAAATCGACTCATTGTTGGGAATTCAATGTTTTTGTGACTCTTACTCCCCGTGTCCCTCTACCTGTCGCAGGCGCCATCGGTTGACATTTATGGTCAGGATATTGGAATTGTATTAATGTCGATATTAATAACAGGAACACCCTCTCGGGACGCACTAAACTACCATGATGGACTGCCGGGTTTGTTTTAAATTTATGTCAAAATAGGAGCTTACTTTTTTGGGCTCACTAAAACGAAATCTAATAAATTACTATGCAACAATTCAGGAAACATTAATATATTGTAGTTTTAACTTTTTACATCGAATGTATATATAAATACAACAAGAAAATATGTGTATTTAATATAATTGTTTCAGATCTTTGATGATATTGGTTCTTGCTTGAATGTATAACTGGACAAAATCTTGACATACTTGTACAAAATAGCTTTTGAAAGCATATGAAAAAAATATCAATCGATTTGTGATTATCTTTTTTTCAATAAAATATTTGAAAATGGGGAAGAAACGATACAACTCAAAAGCGCGCCAAGTGGTTAAGACCAATATCGACGATTCACATACTAATGAGGTAGAAACTTTTTTAAAGCGATAGGATTCAATTAGAGGATAGGAAAGAATTGATTAAGAGGGAGAAGTTCTTTGCCCACTTGTGGGCCACTATAGGCTAACCAAAAAAAAGCATATAATTGTTTGTACAAGATTGTTTAAACTTTATTTGATTTTTTAATAACTATCCTATTTTTCATACAGATTAAACTTGATTTTGCTACTAATGAGTATGGTTCTGCAGACGCAAGTAATTTGTTGGCATTGCCATCGAAGAAAAGAATTACAAAAATTATTACAGACTCTAAAGAGAAGACAAGGTTTCTATCTAAAGCTCAACGCAAGAAGTTAGAAAAAATTGTGGATAAGAAGAAGAAAAAAGAAAATGTATGTATATAAATAATTGGCTATCGTTTAGCTATAAAGCTTTAAAAAGCTTTCTTGAGCCAATTTGGAAAGTAATTTTAAAATTTCCTAATCCCCATAGAATTTCAAATACAATTCGTATTTACGATTTAATACGTTCCCACAATAATACTCCCTACCGGTGCTCCCTTTAAATGGCGCGACCGTGCGAGCGCCGAGTTTAAACGAAACGCACGTAATTAATAACGCGTGCGGAAAAATTACATTGTATATTACAGGTGTAAAAGACATCGTACCGCAAACTTTGGGATAAGACTACATTTAATGTCCTAAATAAAATCACAATCAACTCGGAAATGAGAGGTTACAGATATTGTCATCCTCATCTCATTCACGAGCACGCAATGTATCGTGAACATTGAGAAGCAATCGTCAACAAAATGTTGACGCGCAAGTCAACGACTGCGTTTAAGTTTTATTTACATTGCGGTTTGATATAAAATAATTGAAGAAATTTATTTCCGATTTAAAATCGCATTGAGACAGATAGTAATAATGATATTATATAGTATTCAGTTAAACATATGGAGAAAAAATTGTACATTTCAAGAAAAAGCAGACTAAAATGGCACCACTGGGGAGTCTACAATCATGTACTGAACCCATGGGATGCGTATTCGGTACGATGTCTTTTACACCCTGTCTGTATATCTTTTAAGGAAAAATTGAATTGATAAATTGTTGAAGTCAACGTTTGTATTAGACAAACAATGTATGTTAATATATCGATTGTCTAATACAGACATACATACAGACATAATAAGTGTGAAAATATTAAAGTTTATGTGTACAATACCTATGTTTTGTATCATATCTATATATCACGCACGTGTTCCTTAAATTTAACTAAAAACGGTTAAAACTATATTAATTTTTAATAACGTTGGTCAGCTAATCATTTATCTCTTTTAAATGGAGATAGCGGGGCAAGTATAAAAAATCAGCTTTCACCTAGTTTTACAGAACCTGTGTAGTACCAAACTCTTATCTTTTTAGAAATTGTTACTCATAGAGGAGCATTATGTTATACTTAATATATAAAGTTGAAGAGTTTTTGCTTGTTTGTTTGCTTGAACGCGCTTATCTCCGGAACTACTAGTCAGATTTGCAAAATTCTTTCAGTGTTAGCTAGCCCATTTATCAAGGAAGGCTATAGGCTGTATATCATCAAAAAAAAATCACCTAATTATATGCAGACGAAGTAATGGGTACAGCTAGTATTAACTATAATATACTTTTCATCAGAATAATCGAAACACTTCCGTTTTTTTTTTAAATATATTCCTAAATATACACATTTTTCTGATAATCCTTACAAAACATAAACTTGGAAGGTTTCGATTTTATTGATGAGTATATATATATAGTAATAAATTTCACTGACCATCATTATTAAATCAGTTTCTCTGTAAATTATACATTCCGCAAGTTAATGAAAATGAAAAGTAACAAATGAGATTCTCTTGAGACATTCAACAAAAATTACAAAAATTACTTACAAATAGGTTAATTAACAGTTCTGCATTACAGTATTGTATATGGTATACAATTGTTATTATAGACACATATTATGGTGTACATCTTAAAAAAACTTATATATATATCAATGGTAAGATGTCGGTACTAAAACCTGAAAAACAAAACATATATTAGAATACTGATATTATTGTGCATAGGTTTTTGGAAGATCTACTTTAAGTAAGACTGCTGTGCGACTATAGTAAGAAATGTTTTATCAAATAACTGCATTCGATGGTCGCAATTTTCATATTTCAAAGCAGAAGGCAGTTTAAACAAAGAGAAATTCTTGGTTTATATTACAACTCATTTTTAAAAATCTGTTGCAAAATCCGGCACAAATACTTCAGTATTCTAATATAAAATAATACGTATATTTTAATTACTTGAAGTGGAAGGCACAGCATTCTACTGCAGCAATTTATATCTTTCAGTAACACTTAAACATGAAATTAGATTTTTTTAATTATTGCACCTTTAAAACTGCACGAGTTGACCAAACTTTTCAATAATTTTCCCTCCAAAACTGGAGCTTCATCAGAAGATATGGTCCACAAATATTGATCTGAATCGAACTAATAAACAAAATATTTCAAGATACAATTATAGGGTTCCGTAGTCTTACCAGGAACCTTATAGTTTTGCTCTGTTCGTCCGTCCGTCCGCAACGTGGTCCCCCTAGGATTTCTAATGTATTAGATATCGAGACTTGAAATTTTCCATATTTGACATTTTGAGCTTACTACTTTTGACGTTATTTCAAAAAGTCATTATCGCGTATCAGCTATGGAACACCTGTATATAAGCGTGTCTTGATGCGCTGTTGGCCATATTGCTCTTTGTGCCATTAATTTGCATAAAAAAACTACATCAATAACATGGTAAAAGTCTGTGCCCTCCACCCTCATACGACAACATCAAATATACAATTACAGATACAATACAATATAATATATACAATTTCGTATTATTCCATACATTTACCTAACCCGTATTCACACCAATTTCATACAATATCAAAAGCTACAATCACTTGCGTATCACTTTACGTTCCTGTACCGTACACTAACAATTTTCTTTACAATATTGTCATAAGCCAATACAAAATCGTCCTAAAAATTATGCTATGCGTAGTTCGACTACATTCAACTAGCGCGACGACGGGCGTCGTCAAATAATAAGACTTTAGAAACACACATACTAGCTGCAGATATAGTAAGTATGCACTTGCTAATATTTTCTTTTCTTTCTTTAATGTTTATTTTGACATTTGACAATTTGCAATTTGTCAAGTAAAGATCGGAGACATACAGCTTCGAAGATATAGAAAAAACATAAGTAATCTGATATTTCATTAATGTTACAAAGAGTAGAGATTTTAACGAAAAAATTAAAAAAGATTTTCCAATATTATTATTTAAAAAGATATACTCAATTATAATTTGCAGCTTAAGCTGTCTTGTTTTCAATGTGTAATTATTAAAAAAGATTAATGTTTATTATTATTTTTTTAATTAATATATATTTTTATAATGCTTTTGAATCCATAATTATGCCATTTATAAGAGTCAGTCATTTAATATTACATATTTTCATACAAACATCACATTGTGTTTGACAGTTCAATTTAAGCATTTATTGCTAAGCTATAGGTTTTAAGAATTCACTTTAGTAGGAACAAGCGATTAATAAATTAAATAATTTTAAACTTATATTTTTGTGGTTTTATGTCATTATGATATATTTAAAACGGGTATTTAGCACGGTAATTTATTAATATTTTAATAATATTAGAATTCATATTCGTATTCATATTCAAATTACATGCAACTTAATTCAAAGTGTCTATGAATTAAGTTTACGAAAAACTTAATTCATAGACACTGAATATTTTTTTCGTAAATAAATTCCTTTCATCATTTCTGTATATTCAGATTATTAACCAATTGCTTTAGCAATAGAAATCATCTTTGCACGTGTATTTGTATTCGTTCATAATAATTAATTACTGTCCGCTTTATTGGACTGCGTAGAATAAATAATTTGTTTATATTCCAATTTAAATTATCGCGATAAGTACCCGTTATAAATATATAATAAAGATAAAGGTTGAAAGAAAGCAATTTAGTAGTAAAATCACGCGACAGTGAGACTTTCAAAAGTGTGAAGATATTGAGACATGCACCCACACTGTATAACGGATAGCCGGATAGGTACATCTCTTTCTACTGTCGCTCGTTTCGTTGCACAGAGTACTAAAAAATCATCACCTCAGAATAAGATCAGCCCACTGTGTGGGAGGGAAAGCCTTTTGTACTTTTGTACTTCGAGCTATATCCTGCTCACTGCTTCAATCGCTGGATTTCTTTATCTTTTCTTTTATTATTAAAAAATAAATTGAAATGAAATTTATTTATTTCAACAACATGCAATACAATAATAATTCAAGAACCACATTTACTATATAAAATATCTGGGTTTGCAAATCGACTGTTTACCAAAACACTTTACTGACGGTCTCCACACTAGGGAACCTGTATCGTGGAGGCCATAAAACGATTACCTTAAATGCTAACTTAGGACTAGGCGAGTTAAAAGAGTTGATCAGTTAGTTGCTAATAAAAAAAAAGTAAAAATATATATAAATAATTAATGGAAGATTAATAAATAAAAAAAAAACTGGGATATCTGGCATAAGAAAAGGGCTTGTTGTTAATGTTAAATATTTTAGCATATTGAAAGAATGTTTTAGCTTGGACCGTTCAGAGCCCATATAATGGGCTATTAAGTCTATTCATATACAGTTTACGAGTTTAACGCTAATTTTGTACGACTGACCAAAATGACGTGTGAAGTTCAAAGAGGTCATAGAACTGATTGCATATCTATCTATCTATAACTTCTTCTTTAAAGGCCGACACCACATCTTCGAGCCTCCTGCTGGTGCCTATATCCATGGGCGTCGGTAAACCGCCTGCTCGTTTGTCCATTGAAGTATAAAATCTTTCAAATAATTATTTACATTACAATAGAATTTTTCAAATAACTTCTGTTTTATCTATCATCTATAGATAAATAAAATCAAACATCTGTTTTATCTAATTTCTACAAAGAAATGAAAACAGGCTTCTGATTTATTGATCTTCTATAAATAAATAAAATCAAACTTCTGTTTTATCTATCTTCTATAAATATATAAAATCAAACTTCTGTTTTATCTCCAAATTGGTGGAGTGGGTCGCGGGTTGTAAACAAAATGGTGGCTAATGATTGCCCAGCGCTGGACACTAAGTTGACAGGGGGCGCGATAAGGCTCACCTGCTCATTATGGTATTTCGGGACGCACACGCAAACCGAGGCGCACTTTTTTTAATTTAACCACATTGCCAAAGTGCAGTCCGTATACAGGCTGTCGTTGTTTGTGACTTATTCTTTAATAAACGCTCAGAGAATAAAAAATATGCTTTGAAAATTAATTGTAAAACCGTGAAATAGAAGCAACTAGCTGTTTCTAATTATGAGAGCCTTCGAGATTTTGTGTTAGTTAATCTCCAACTTTTATTTATACTAATATATAATGCTGAAGAGTTTGTTTGTTTGTTTACTTGAACGCGCTAATCTCAGGAACTACTAGTCCGATTTGAAAAATTATTCCAGCGTTAGATAGCCCATTTTACGAGGAAGGCTATACTCGCACTCATCTGAGGACCAAATCAAGGAGTTCGTACTAGCAATGAGCGCTTTCATATAGCATTAGTCTAAACAGAAAATAGATGACATATATATAAAAATACATATATAATCTAGATTTTATATATAAAGTTGAAGAGTTTGTTTGTTTACTTGGACGCGCTAATCTGAGGAACTAATGGTCCGATTTAAAAAAATCTTTTAGTGTTATATAGCCCGTTTATCGAGCAAGGCTACAGGCTATAAAAAAAATCTTTTTTTAAAATTTATTATTAATAAAGATTTTTTTTTAATATCATCACGGTAAAATTTTTAACCTAATTTTACGCTAGACCTTTAATTTAGTCCCAGACCTTGATTTTTTCTATAATTAAAGGTCTCGCACAATGTACTTTGTACTTTCAAGGGCTAAAAGAAAAATACCAAAATTTTCTTCGATTTAACTTTATGAAGAAGGTAAAACGTTATCGGTAATTTTTCTAAAATCGAAATTAAAAGCTTTTAAAAACATGGCACTTAATTCTTCATTTCGATATGACGACTTATTTGGCTAAATCTAACTACAATAGACAAAATTCATTTTTAAAATTCGAAATGACAGTTATAAAATATTGTCTATGATTGTTTTTGTGCTAACTTTCGAATGTCCCGAAATAAAGTTTCCTACTTATCATAAACTTACTAACTTACTAATTATAATATATCGTACATTTCTTACAAAGTCACCCTATTTAGCAGGTATATATCAAAAAAATAATCTTTAAAAATTTTTTTCAATAATTTTGTCACCGTTTTTTTTTTTCACCTCTCAATAGATTTTGAAAATATTCTCGTACCTAATTAATATCCGAATAGGCCGCGAGTAATTCGAGTCAAATACAAAAACGCCTAGAAATATTCACAAAATTGTTCACGCCAGGAATCGAACCTGGTATTAATGGAAATGATTTATTACAAAGAGTCCCTCCTTTCGTTCCGTTTGTAATTTAACCTTGATGTTTTAACGGTTAGTAATTACGAATAAAATGCTTTGTTTTCACAGATAAATCTGTGAAAATAAAGCATTTTCTGTATTAAATCGTAAAGCTTGTTATTATTAGATTAAACCTAACTACTATTGGGATTAGCCAATAGATCAAAAGTTTCGATTTTTAATAAATGTATTTCATTTGTCTCTTATTTTTACTAGTTCGCACAAGTTGAACCACGAGAAGAACCAGCAAGAAACTCGTAGTTACTCCTTTAAAAATAATTCTTACAAAAATAGGTAAGCGTTATGACTTCACAAAAGGTGTGTACTGTTTGCTAGCTGAAACAAGAATGACGCATGCTTTTTTTTTTTTCTGATCGTGTAATGCTGTTGGTCAGAGTGACCTTCACAGCGTCAACGGGCGGGGGGTTTGGGGCGAGAAATATGCTAGTTAGATTTTGTTTGTGACTTCATTCACGATTAATTAACTTGACATAGCTTTTGAGTAGAAGGAACTCTATTATTCTGGAAAAAAAGCGTCTCAAATAAATTCTCCGCTACTTTTTTAATGAATACCGTCAGAGTTTGATTCATTCAGAGGATGGCGTTTAAAAGATTGCCTTACACTACTTTTTCATACTAAATGTATTAATATATTGTCTACAGTGAATGTCAGAATGTGAAAATCTTAATATATATGAGTTAAGCATCACGATGTTTGTCCGCGATGGGTTCCTTAACTACTGAGTCGATTTTAATGAAATTTGCACACTGTGTGCAGTTTGTTTAAACTTGAAAGATAGAATAGCTTACATATCAAGTTATAGTCACAAATAAAAATGAGTCACTAAAATGTAACATCCGAACGACTGCACCAAATTGGATAATTTTGTTGTGTGCGTTATTGTTACATTTTGCAGAGCTTTATTTAACAAATTTCCTTAAATCACATTTTCGAATAGTAAAATCAACAGTGCGCTTGAATATACTTCGTGAGTTAATAATCATGAACTCTAGCCTAGGTTTAATCTATCCTAAATGAGTTACTTCAGTCTCATTGAAGCATTTATGAAAATCCGCTCTTATCTTACACATCTTAAAACCGTCGTCCTAATGAGAAAGTGCGCGATGCGAGTGAACTTATTTCGTACAAACGTGCGATCAAACATAATATTGTATAAGAAGTGACCTATTTGAAGGCGATACGATCGCACGAACATCAAGTAGGACTCTTCTAAAGGCGGATTAACATCAGACGAGCTAATGCTAATTTTACCCAAACTCTAACAAGTTGTTTAATTTGAAAAAACAGAGCATTCTTTCGTTGTTCGGTCTGGAATTAAAAAGATTCCAATTTTTATTCTAGTTTTTTGTTCGTTGTATTTTGCCCCACTACTAATTGGGTAATTGACCATTCTTATTTTTTAAGGAACGAAATTTTTTTAATGATTTTTTTTGTAAAACAAAGCCTTTTTAATTGCCACTATGATATTGTATTTTATAATGCATTAGCGAAATAATATTTATTTAGTGACAATTGTTTTAAAAAAATTCCGAAAGACCTATTTAAAATAGCCAGTAAAGAGATTTTAATAATTAAGTTACTGTTGTCTTACGATACAAATATGAAAAAATAATAATATAAGTCAAATACCCAATTGCTTAATCTCACCAAATCAGGAAAATAGACGTGGCAAGTTTTTAAGAACAACATTATTTGTACATTTTTCACTATGTTTTTTTTTCAGCTAATCCTAAAAATATTTAAAAATAAAATCCTGTCCTAAATATCTACAACTACAACATTGATTTTATATATAAAAGGATGTAATTTGTAAAAGTTCAAAATGTTGGATATTCAATTTTAGTCGTCTAGTAGCTTGAGCTGTTTCGACTCTCTTGGTACTTATTTTTACGACAATTTTATTCTTATATTCGCAATGGTTACATTATTTCTTTTTTTTGTGCTAATGTAAAAATTAAGTATTTAATTTTATTGTGGATATCAAAGTTGATTGAATTCAATAGCTATTTATTGTGTCCGGTTTCCTCCATTTTGTACTCAATCTAAATTTCCGCAAAGAAAGCATGAGAATCCATTCGATACGGTCAAGTTACATAACACATCGATTGCTTGCAGAAAAACGTAACCAGGTTGTAACAATACGGCTAAAAATAATTAAACGTTCATAATATAAATCACAATTAATTAAATTTAACTTTGGTGAATGTGAAATATGTGTTATAAAAGTAAAATTAAATGTCCATCCATAATTTCTGAACAGCATATAAAATGTTAATTTATCTAAATCCGTAAAATCACTTTATGAAGGGCCGCGCTGCATCTCAGGGTGTTTTGGATACGAACGTCAATTTCTTCCTTCCTGGTGTTAGAATTGGTGACCGTTAGACCGGCGACCGGGCTACGACTAGTTATTAATAATTGTCTATTGAGACAATTGTAATGAATGAACATAAATACAATTCAACTCAAATAGGAAGTGTTCAATTTCAATATATTGTTGGTTCAAATGTATATTTGATAAGTTCAAACGTATAAATTGTAAAATTTATTACACTAAAAAGTAACAACAAACGAGGTCTCCAAAGTTAATCGTAAATATACATTTAAGTAACTTATAATTACAGTAGATAGTAGTAGTATCAGTCTGTAGCCCTATGGATATAGTACACCCAAATAATCACTGCGAGAACGTAAGAATTGAAAAGACTGACTGCGTCAACCGAGTACTCTTAATTTCTGTGGCAATCCAACTCGAGTTAGGAGAATTTAACTCGATTCAACTCGATTTAAGCACAGCTCAGGTTAACTCGAGTTGATCATCCCTACTCTTTTGTCTTTAGTAATATTATAATCTCCATATTTAGTAATAAAGAAACTACGGAAATATACGTTATTTTATTTATATCACCCTGCCCATTTGCCGCTTCTCGTATAATAAAATAAATCATAAATTACGATAAAAAATATAATAATTAAGAGATATTGTTATAATCTCATACCCTTTACTCATGTTTAAACAAAAAGTGGAATTTTCAAAAGTGTCAAATGTATTGTCAAAGTTGTCATATGTCAAGCACTTCGCATTGAGCACCATGAAAAACTGAAAATGGACGGCCGATAGTTTTCCTTGACTTGTGAATTTGAATGTTATTTTTTATTTATTTTCAAACAAGCAGCTTACCGTCAAGCTGGGTACCAAAACTGTGGAGCGTTTTCTGAACTTGGCCGACGAAGCTTTTGTGGATGATGTTAACGAAGACTTAAAATGTTTTATAGCCGAAAAAAAAGTTGACAGGTAAACATTAATTATTTGATCAGTTTTCTGTAACAACTGTGTGATACACTTCGTAAATATGCTTTATGCTTATTATAGAAAGTCATATTACTTCAATATTTCAGTGATAAAACAATATATTGCCAAGTATTTGTAGATATATTCAAGGTTATATATGAGCTCGCACACTAACGCAGGACTCGGTGTGTTGAGCCTTGGAGATGACACCTTGGCCGCTAATAACTGTACACCAACGTAAAAATGTTACGTTTGCCGTAACCGGCCATCTAAGATTTATTTGAAGATAGTGTAACGTTTTGGCTATAAACAAATTTATTCTGTATTTCTTTTATGAGAGTTAAAATTGGTATACAGAATAAGAAACAAGCATTATAAAGATTTCTGAGACTATTATTTCTTATCATTTTCTCATATTATACCTTGTTCTTATTTCATATATAACAATCACTTTCACTTAAAATATTTTTTTACAAAATTGTAGTAACCCATTTTATATATATTTTTAGGTAACTATTTACTTACTAATTATGAATATTTTAATTATTATACACAATTATGACAATAAAAAAGGAGCAAGCAGTGCACAAGAATATAAATAAAAATTAGCCTTATATATGGTATTTATAAGTATTATATTATTTATATAAGAGTATTAAAAATAATAATTTTATTTTTAATACTCTTGTATAAATAATCTCTGAAGAAATAGTGCACTTTATTAAAAAAAAACTCTTAAGAATAATAGGTATTTTTGCATGCAATGTTTAACTACAATCATAAGTTAAAAATGTAAACATAGACATGTTTTAATTATATACAAAAATATAATACCATTACTCTAATGCTGATATTATTGTTCTATTATCATTATTGCTCTACTTCTGTTACACAACAAGAGGTGACTGGGTGATGACGGAAGCAGCATCAACTTGATTATAACTACAGTTTCTTTGCTGGGTGTGGTGAATATTAGTGTAACTTTCAAATAAGAAGGAACCATGGTAATTAGCTGTGGGAGACTTGGTAAAATCCTCTGGTACTATAGTCAAAACCAACAATTTTATACTTATTTGAAAATATGTACGAGAAGCAAATGGGCAGATCATTCATTTGGAGCCTCTAACGATGTCCATGGGCAGTTGCCCTATTAGGAGGCTTACAGATGTGATGCTAGCTTTTTGAGACATGATTATATTGAAAGTGCTCGTTTGTTCAAAGTCTAAGCATATAAAGATTCACCAAACTATTTTGTTATAGATAGCAGTAACGTTATAGTTAATACTTAAATTTAGTGTTTAAATGTTAAAAGTAAGATATCTTTTGTCAGCATACTCAGTTCTTAAATGTTGAAAGTTTTGTATAATTTCTTAGCGTACTCAGTGGTTAAATGCTGAAAGTTCCGTATGTTTTGTCAGGGTGCTGGTGTTCCCGCCAGTGAGCAATTACCGGCGGTTCCTGATTCACCGCTGCGTGGAACAGCTGGCGCCCGACATCGCCACCTTCTCCATCGGCGTCGGTGACGCGCGCCGCACCGTCGTCTGCTACAGGGACCGGCTGTTGAGGTATACATATGTGACCAACCTCCGCCATCAGACTGGAGATTGAGAAATTTACAAAGCTGCGAGTCTATAATCAGAGGTTGGCAACCTTTTAGCAGGCAAGGGCCACATCGTTAACCAATTAGATTAGATGTAGGAGGGCTCATATTAGTAAAATATTTTTTTGAAAATAGGTGTTAAGTTATAATAAGCGGTATTCGAAATGCAAATTTTAGCACATGTGTTGGTTTATTTCAATTTTAGTACATCACGACAAAACTTTGCACTCGCGTGATGTAATTATTATTTATTTATAAGAATTACATGGCCATTTAAATAAACAGTTTCAGCTGCTCTCAATACATTTGTTCACAACCAAATTTGTACCTTCTCGAGGTGAAATTGTAGATGGTCAGTGTCAAACAACCAAAACTTGATGGAAAAATCCATGTTTGATATAAATTAACAGAATTATTGATAGCATCAGGCGTTATTTTGCGGAAATCCATAACATGCATGAAACACTAAACTATTTCGCTTAAATCCGCCTATGAATACGAAGGGAAATCGGTGCAATGCTGCAACCCGACAGCTACACCACCGAATCCGCCACCAAAGCACAGCACTGCTCTGACTTTCCGATGGGCCTCAACGCACGTTTCGCTTCGACACCGAAGCATTATCTTTTACTTCTTCAACTTCATTAAATGAATTCAAAGAAGAATAAAGATATAACTTGTCTTTGCCGGACGTTACTCCAATGTCGCCGCTGGCGGCTGTACGCGTATATTTACATTACATTATATCGTTTTTGTAAGCTCCCAAGTAAGTAGTAAAACACTAATAAGATAGTAAGTAGCGTGTCATAATAAAAATAAATTAAATATATTATATTGAGGGTTTCGATTGAACTGACGCTATTTAAAGAGCGGGTGGTTTTCAGTGATGAGGCGTGCGCGGCACCAGCCATGGGCCTGACGCACGAGCGACACGATGCTGACAACGCGGACACGAGTGAGTGCTGGTCCATTACCTGTACATCTACACTAAACTGCTTATAAATAAAGCTGACGTGTCTGTTTCAAACATCCAATTGTTTTCTTAAGAATTGCATATTATATACGATACATAACAAAAACGCTAGTTAAAATATTTTTGTCTGTCTGTCTATTTGTTCCGGGTAATCTTCGTAACGGCTGGACCGATTTCGACGAGACTTGTACTGTTACAATTAATGTGACAATGTCGTTGTCATTGGCTGTAAATATAATTAAAAAAATAAATAATTGTATATAACAAAATTCATATAAATAATCATAAAAAGACTACAAAATTAAAATTAATATAAAAATTTAAAATAACAATTTTGATTTAAATTTAAAAGTACCTAAATTAAAATGATTATATTTAAAGTTAAGTGAGTCTAGAATTAGGGTCGGTTTTGTTCTGTTACTCTTTTATATTGCCAAATAAATTCTTTTTGATTTTATTAATGTGTCGTATAATTTTTATTAGCTAGCTAGCTTTGTGCATAACGGAAGATATTATTGTTATTAATATGTAACATAATAAACATTCAATTAATTTTTATGCAACTACCTCTGAGGTTAATAACGAAGATTCGATTCCGTGTTATGAAACTTTAGCACTCAGTTTTTTTTTTTTTACGAACTGCTAACCAGCACACAAGGTAAATAAAACCTCGTATCAGCAAATCCTTTGGCGTATTATATATTGCATTTGTTTTATATACATTTACTTATTCAATCTTCATGTGTTCCTGAACCAGTCTTCCATATTTGCAATACGATTAATTATTATTTATTTATAGTTCAAATTAAAGAATAATAATAAAGCAACTGGTTAATTCAGTTGATTTTTAAGTACAATTTAAAGAATAATAATAAAGCAACTGGTTAATTAAATTGATTTTTAAGTTCAATTTAAAGAATAATAATAAAGCAACTGGTTAATTAAATTGATTTTTAATTTTAATTTAAAGAATAATAATAAAGCAACTGGTTAATTAAATTGATTTTTAAGTTCAATTTAAAGAATAATAATAAAGCAACTGGTTAATTAAATTGATTTTTAAGCTCAATTTAAAGAATAATAATAAAGCAACTGGTTAATTAAATTGATTTTTAAGTTTAATTTAAACAATAATAATAAAGCAACTGGTTAATTAATATTTAGAAATTGTTGATATTAATCAATCCTAAATAATATACGCAATACATTAGTGGTAATAGATCAAAAAAGGTAGTAACTAAGGTAGAATTAATATTTAAAAACACAAAATTACATAGTTCTCACGAGAAAAAGAATAAGAGGCCAGAAGAATATTTAGATACAATTAAACAGAAACTATTGTTAAAATCACACAGATTGGCGCGATATAAAAAACTATTACAAAGAAAAGAAAATAATAAACTATTTAGTATAAACGAAAAATTGTTTTATAGATCTCTAAATAATAAAGTACAGGACACGAATAGGAACAATGATGAACAGATACCAGAAAGTTGTGAGCTCAAAAACTACTGGGCCGGAATTTGGGAAAATAATAATAGTCATCATGCAGCAGAATGGATTAAAGAAGAAACTAAAGATTGGGCAGACATTGATCAGATGGATTTTACAGATATTAGTTTACAGGATTTAAGAGAGGTAACAAAAAAGCTAAAAAATTGGAAAGCATGGCTGTTAAATGGCTTGTTTTCCCAGGATATACCTTTTTTTATAGCAGTTTAGTATCATTTATAAATAAAGTTAAGAAATTTGTTTGTTTGTTTTTTTTATTTAAGAACCAGTTGCTTCCCGCGAATTCGTCCGCGTAAAATTAGTTGAAAATTTTTAACATCATGGTATATAGCCTATAGCTTTCCTCGATAAATTGACTATCTTGCACTGAAAGAATTTTTCAAATCGGAACAGTAGTTCCTGAGATTAGCACTTTTAAGCAAACAAGCAAACTCTTCAGCTTTATATAGGTATTAAAGTATAAATTGTACAGCTTTTATTATGACGTTGTAACAAAATGACCGTTGAGGCATTTTTACATCTTGGTTATTTTTGTTGAACTGTCCTAAATAGTAAATTCCGCTTCAAAGGCCTAATTCTGTTTTATTTAACGTCAGTAACTTAAACTTTAAAAACATTATTAGTGGGAGAAACTTTAGATTTACTCGCTATCAATCTTACAGTTACTTCATTACCATGTATGACCCGCAGATACAAAACACATGCATAAGCAGCGCAAGATGCATCGCTAAAACCATGTAGTTGTATTAAATCATTTTCATTTTCCGTACCTAACCAACGTGGCAATTGTATAGAATTCATGTTAACCAAATTATTAGTGTAGGAACTCCATTCTCCCTTTAATTCCGAAGACAGTTCATCATCCCAATCTAATCCAGCCAACCATAATTTCTGCATAAATATTTTTAACTTTATAATTAAGGGAGCAAGCCAGCCAAGAGGATCAAATGTTTTGGCAATAGCAGAAAGAACAGTTCGCTTTGTAAATAAATTTAAATTAAAGTCAACATTAACAATTAATTCAAAATTATCGGTTTTAGGTCTCCATACTATACCTAAAGCCTTTACAGAATCATCTATACGTATTTTCAAAATACTTAATGTATAAATGTAATTTAGAAGTTTCTTTGTGATTGATGATAAAGTGAAAATGATATCTTATGGATTTAAAAAGCAATAACTTTACAAAAAGATATTATTTGTGACAGTGAAACCAACGCACTAAAGTTCAAAAGTGTCTGTGAACGGCAACTTTTTGTGGTTACATTGACTGTTACAGTGATTGAACTATTCTAAACTATTCTAAATAACGTTTTATATATCCAGTGAAGTTAAATAAACAACTATATAGGAATAAACTTGTAAAATCTTAAACAGTTATAAAATTATAAAAGTGATGGTAGAAAAATAATTAACACTTTTTAACGTGTCTTTGAAATTCCAAAACGATATCTTTTAGTCTTCTGCATATTTGCATTTACGTATGTTCAATACGTTGGTCTAGCGGATAGCGTATCTCTCTTGAATCGAGAAGTACCGTGGTTCAAAACCCAGTCAAAACAGGTAGAGTCAGAAGTAATAGCACAGTATTATAATAAACGAGAAATCTGAGCACTCAATTGTCAATAACTGGATATCGTTTACAATGACTATAGAAAGATATGAAAAGTGGTAATTCCATGAGACAGTACATACAATATAACCTTCTAGATAGAGTCAGAAGTAATAGCACAGTATTATAATAAACGAGAAATCTGAGCACTCAATTGTCAATAACTGGATGTCGTTTACAATGACTTTATAGAAAGATATGAAAAGTGGTAATTCCATGAGACAGTACATACAATATAACCTTCTAGATAGAGTCAGAAGTAAT
>JANCMC010023176.1:30911-50814 GCA_024363005.1 Charaxes varanes | reverse complement strand
AGCACAGTATTATAATAAACGAGAAATCTGAGCACTCAATTGTCAATAACTGGATATCGAAAAAAAAAAATAACGTCATAAGAATCAGAAATATTCAATATTCAGGGTAAACTGCTAAATACCACAGCTAAGTTAGATATATGTACTTAGTAGTTTCTTACATCTGATTGCAAGTCAATTGGTAAGTAGTTGCTGGTCGCTGTTGGATCCATACACAAACTTGCAGTAACTTCATCTGATTCGCTCTCAGAATCTCCTACCATCATACCATCAGCAAGTAACTGAATGTTTTTACTACTGATTTTTATGGCTGGTTGTATGGATATAATCGAAGAGGTTTCTGAAGCAGAATCGTACACGACGTTATCCATTGCTACCTGCTGAGACTGCTTTGGTAAAATATCTGTCATGTCTGTATTTTGCGATATGATTTCTGTAAATTAAACATATTTTATACACCTACATATTATTTAGTCAATAATTATTATTACTTTACTGCGAATAAAATGAAACTACTCAATTTTTTTTTAATTAATATCTACAATGCCTCTCCCTCCTAACTTCCTATTTAATGTTAACCTTTCTATGGCTGATTTTGGGTGATGATAATTATGTCTTGTCAGTGTTGTTCGGGTTTTTATCTCTAGGTTTTTGATATCGGTTCGGGACCACATTATTACACCAAAGGAGTAAGTTAGAACTGGAATTGCAAAAGTATTTATGGCTTTGACAAGGTTTCGTGAATATAGTTGTTTTTTGCAGAGTTGATTTATTCTTTGGGTGTATTCATTAATTAGAGTTTGTTTTATTTTAGTGTGATTAATAGTTCTAGCCTGAAGAATCCCTAAATATTTGTACAGATCATTATCCATCATACCCTTTATAGTTACTTCATCATTTATCTCGTAATTTCTTTCTATCATTTTTCCTTTTTTTATCTTTATAGTTTTACATTTTTCTAAACCAAATTTCATGTTAATATCTTTACTAAATGTAGCTATGTGAGGATTGAAGTAGAGAAGTTATAGGATCCTCAAAAGAGAGAAGAATACGAAGTAGAGCTAAGAAATCGAATCCAGGAAGTAGATGGAAATACAAGTCTATTAGAAAATGTATGGACTCAAAGAAGGAATAGCATTGTGCAAGCAGCTACTGTAGTGTGCGGAGTGAAAAAGATTTGCACGAAAGGTAAACAAAAATCATGGTGGAACGAAGAACTGAGGGTACAAGTCATGCAAAAGAAAACAGCTTGGAAGGAATACTGTCAGAATAAAACTCCAGAGAAATGGCAAGCATATGTGATGACTCGAAACAAGACAAAAGAAGCAGTAAGAAGGGCAAAACAGAAATCGTGGGAGGAATTCGGAAAAAAGCTGGACCAGGATCATTGGGAAAACATCCGGATTTTTTGGAAAAAAATTAAAGCTCTAAGAGGACGAAAATGCAAAGCAGTAAGAAACGTGAAGAGTGTATTTCCGAGCCGCTCTTTTAATATCATCAACTAATATTTTCCTTTCATCGTGACTACCGCTCTCTTATTTTTATATGGCTCTTAATGACGAGTTTAGGCCACCGAGAAAATTGACAAAAAGTTTTTACGATTTCCCAAAAATCAACTTTTTTGAGTTAGGTCAGTTTATGACTAAGTGTGCGATATGTTTGCGATTGTACGATAATTTGCTTCTTGAACTATATAATGCGGCCTAGTATAAAGAATGTCATTCTCAAATCCTTGGATGTGTTAAAGCGCTATCTTTCTGCCATGAGGATAATAATAAAAAAAATAATAAATACAGGAATAGTCCTGTATTTTTCTACGACACACGGATGTCTGTTACTAAGGTAGACAACTTAATGCCTGTGTTATGGGTAAAAAAACCACCGTCATACACAAACATCTTTTTTAAATATGTATGTAAATACATAGATATATATAATACACCCAGACTCGATGCGGAAATCGAACCCGCGACCCCAGGAGCGGAAGGCACGGTCAATGCCCACTGCGTCAGCGGGCCAGTCGTCATAATAAAAGTCATATAAAAAACAGTCATAATAAAAAAGCATTGATGTACGCATATGAATAAATAATTCTTATTACCAGCAAATCTTGAAATATGGAGGCCAATTATAGCAAGGAGCTGATTTATATAATTAAAGTCCATCAGTAACGTCAACCTGTCTTTAATTGTACCCTGTCACCCAATCGGTCATCGCCTATATCCTAAAAAAAAAATGAATTCACCTTATTCGCAATTTGATTGCATTTCTACGGCGTGCCATTAAAATATTTCCTTGAGTTGCCCCAGCGAGATTCTCCGGTTCTGGTTACGTCAATTAAAATCCAGCGAACGGTGGCTTCATAAAAACCAGCGCCGTTAATACTGGTCAAGTTTATTAAGCAGTTATCTCTTTTACCCAATCTCCTTTGTCTTTTCCATAAAACCTTACATTATTCAAAAAAAAAAAAAACGCTTTTAGAGCACTGATGGGGCTGCCACGATTCTGTAGTGCCTCTGGTATGTACGCAGGGGCACATATACACTGTTTTTGGACCAGTATGAGGCGCAGAGCTATCTCACTAGTTCGGAGTATGCGTGATAGCCCTAACAGCATTCAAAAATTCATAGCAAGCAGATTAGACTATCCCTACCTGTGTCACTGCTGTGGACTACACGGTCCCAGTATTAAAATAAAATTTTAGTTTTTTCAAGCATACTAACATAGATGTAAGTTGTACTAAACAATAATGAGATGTAATTTTCTATTCTACTCCGTTCCGTCCCGTTCTACTCTACTCTATTTACTTTACTCTACTCTACTATACTCTACTCTACTCAACTATACTCAATTCTATTCTATTGACCGAATATTTTATGAAATAATGATTTTACATAACACGTCAGTTGAAAGGTGTACCTCAAGCGTCATCTATTTGAGGTGTCCTGAATCATCAAATCAAAGAAATCTAATATATTTTTTAATTTTTTTAAGTAATTTTTTGACAGTCCTTTCTCCCTTCTTTTGTAACCCGTCCCAAAAATAAGGGGAATAAAACAAAACAAATAGAATTCAAAGTGGTTTAGGCGTATTCGAGTTCCAGCGAGAATAACGACCAACGATTGATTTTTATACAACGGTAAAAACTTTAGCTTATGTGAAAACGGTATGTAGGTTCAATCATATAACATTCAAATAAATGAGACTGCACTTCAGTTTGTGCTTTTTAAATACTAAGCCTTTATAGCTCAAAGGTAGAAGGTACTCGGTATTGAAATCTTCAAAGTACTCGGATCAAACCCTGACACCGCTGGCTATTGTCGCATACACTACTAGCACAAGCTTTTAAGCTTACATGAATATAAAGCATATAATATTAAAAGTCTAATAGGTTAGTTTCCACTAAAGGAATTCCTATTAAATTTTTGTTCAGGATAGTTGACAGAGGTTTAAATATTACATAATTTGAATGACTAAAATATGTCAGATTTTGTAAATATAAATCAAATAAATTAAAGACATAATTCACGTAACACTGAACAGCAATCTGAGTGAATGACGTCACTTCTTATCAAACAAGTTGTCATTATTAACGTACGCTCCAATCACACGGGGTTCAACTGTTTGTTTGGCAAGACGTTACGTCATGCAAGATGCCATGATAGTCAGATAATTTTAGCGCTAAAATGCATGTGGATTTATAAAAACACAAAAGTAACCATGTAACCATTTATTTTTCGTTGAATTAATAATTAATTTAGGTCTATATGACTGCAAGGCATAATGTTTCTGCAAAAAGGTCTACTTACCTATTTCATATATCTATATCTTTGATTGACTGGACTGTTGGCACAATTGACTGTGACCCTGCTTTCCGCTCCAGGGGTTGTGATCGAACCCCGTGCTTAATTTTTTTTAATGTGTATCATCCCTTACCTTAGGAACAGACGAATGTGTCTTGATAGTCTTATGTATTCATTTTATTTTTTTATTCTCTTAATAGCACTATTTAAAAAAAGAAACAATTGTACAACTAGGTGAGCTTAATGCTAAAATCATTATCTGCCAGCTTACCTAACCACGGACGTACAAAAATAAATACAACAAAATATTTAAGAAAAAGAAACCTAAACCTTAATATTTATAATTATTATATATTTTTTCCTTTATACAGTAAAAAAGTGGTAAAAAATAAAAGCGTAAAATTTATCTTGTATCTTAAGTCTTTGGAAATATCGTAAACACTAGTGTGTGCCTCTAACAAATATTTACTTTCTATTACTTGCCCCTATCAGCCCCAACCCTTTAGTGTCATGGAACGATGTCTGAATAATTCACAGCTTAATCTATCTACTTTAGAATACCTTTCGGGAGCTTCAGGCAACTTTCTTATTAAGCTCCTGTTTGCTTATACGCGAATAGATTTTACTAATAAAACAGAATTAAGCCACCTTAACGTGAATTTTACATTGCAAGTATCAATTTATAGTGTATAATTAAAATGTTCTTTTATTTACACGGAGATTGTTTTTAGACAATATCTTTCATGTAATTTGGTCTCTTAATATCAAATACACTTATGTAGCTTATATATAGTTATCAGCTATTTATGAAGCATATATATAATAGATAATTAGTTACATAAAAGTTAAAGGTAAAAATACCCAAAAGAATTTTGGTGACTACAAATAAAACAACAACGTCTGCTCACCGCGGATCACTGATCGTGAATGGCCGACGTTTACTATCCGATCTGGTCTTTTATTGTTATATAAATTCATATCTACCCACAGTTTAACTGTAAGTAGATTTTTTGTTTCAGAGATTACCCGGAACAAAGAGATAGGCAGAACGACAAACAGACAAAAAGGTTTTGACGTGCATTTTTTTATAGGTATCGTGTATGTAAAAGTCATATGCAATTAGTAAAAAGTAATAATTTCGACGTTTCAAACAGACCCTTCAATTTTATTTATGTGTATAGATAGATGATAGTAGGAAGTCGTGGACTATTCAGTGGTGGATATTTCAGTCGATCGCTAGGTTAAGTAACTCTTGCTGCGACCGGGTGACAGATGGGTGGCCCATTCTAACACAGGTTTATATTTGACATTCGACCTCCTCTGCAATCTAAGCGGACCCTAGTACTTAAACGGGATAACGCTAGAAATAAGAAGAAGTAAAGATATATAATAGAAGAAAGTCCAGTGTTGTGGGTAAATCTATACTAATACATAAAGCTGAAGAGTTTGTTTGTTTGTTTACTTGAACGCGCTAATCTCAGGAACTACTGGTCCGAAAAAATAGACATTATGGTCAACATACCATCTTTATTAACAACACTGTCTATTTTGTATGGCTCCAATCTTTACTGACAAGATATGGGGGTTTCTTTGTCTTCCTAATGAGCGGAAGTAAACTTTGTGTTTAGTTATAATATTTCCTAACAGTATAATAACTTACCGAGTTACTAATCTTAGCCTCACCAATTGTTTAAAATAAAGCAAATAATCTCAAAATTTTTATATGTCATGTATTTTTTTAATATGACATAAACACTGAATATCATTTTTTGAAAAAAAAAAAACTAGTGAATTTGGTAAGAAAAAATAATAACACACATATTTGCCACTAAAAAACCAATTCCACATTCCATTTTTTTTTTAAATCCATTTATATAAAATTAAAAATCTGTAGTAAAAGAAGGGATTGAAAAAAAAATATCCATAAGTAAAGTCAGATTTTAAATATGAAATAAAATTTTTCACTTGTAAAGTTTTGTTATTGACATACCATGGTGCTTTTGTGATAAATAAGTCTAAATATTTTTTAATGAAAAGTTTTCTGTGAGTCTGTTCAGCGATACCGTATATTTGTAATGCATAGGTCCAAACAAGTTTTAGTAAGTGTACGTGTTTAATTTCTTGTTTCTAATTTAGAATTTTTCCTGAATAGTGAATATAAAAATAAGATTTAAAAAAATCCAATTGATCTTGATAATATCAGTATGATTATTTGAAAAATAAGACGTTTTGTCTCTATAGCAGTGTTTTGTTAAAAATATTTTACTGATTTATTATTTTGAGGCCGATTTAAAATAATATTCATTGTTTGTTCATATTGGAACCTGCACACGAATACTTGTGTTAGAAATGAGGTCATACATAATTACATCAAATTCTGGGTATTGAAACCTAAATAAATGATTAAAAATTGTATAAATTACATTAATTACAGCCTCGAGCTCTCAACAAGCAAACGATCCCTGATCAGTACGGTATTCCTAATTTACGCGATTTTACGATGGAATTAAGCGGCAAGAAGATCTTTTCCAAGATTGACCTGCGCAGAGCTTATTACCATATCCCAATTGCTGAGAAAGACCGTGAGAAAACCGCGATCATCACACCATTTGGACTTATTGAGTACAACCGGATGAATTTCGGCCTAAGAAACGCCGGACAAAGTTTCCAACGATTTGTCGATGACAAGTTCCGTGATCTCAACTTTGTTTTCAAGTTTCTAGACGATTTTCTCATCGCCTCAGAGAGCGAAGAACAACATGAAGCTCATCTTCGCGAAGTCTTCGGGCGTCTCGATCAATATGGTATCGCAGTAAACGCTGCAAAATGTATCTTTGGAGTTCCCGAGCTCGATTTTCTAGGATACCACCTCACAAGCACAGGTATAACACCTCTTGACCACAAAGTCCGAGAATTTTATATATAAGACTAGATGTGCCCCGCGACTCCGTCCGCGTCAGGGGCCACCCTTGTTACTTAGGGGTATAAAAAATAGATGTTGACCGATTCTCAACCCTAGCCAATATGCACGTAAAATTTCATGAAAATAAGTCGAGCCGTTTTGGAGGAGTTTGGCAACGCACCCCGTGACACGAGAATTTTATATATTAGATCATTCGTGCCCTTTGATTTATATAAAAATATATAGTAGTCGTTCTTGTAATTCAGTGGGAGGTTGCCATGCTGGGGGAGCCGGAACTAGCTAAGGTGAAGGTTGGGGACATCCTGGAGCTTCAGAGGCGCGGCTTCTTCCGTGTGGATGTGGCGCCGTCTGCCCCGTCTCCGCTCACATCTCGCGCCGCACCACTGGTACTTTTCCAGGTGCCTGACGGTCGCGCTGGAGGAAAGGTAAGATTTCTTTCAATTTTTTTTATATAACTGACGAGATTAAGCCACAGGAAGTCTCACAAATCAATCGAAACGCAACACAATACCATCACTTAACGTGACAGCATTGCCGCCCCTTAACGCCCATCTTATGTGAGAAAGAGGTACTGGTACCGAGATATACTTGTAAACGGGACGCTACGGGAGATAATACTGGTAACTGGGACGCGTCGGCCCAATTTGTCTGTAGACCAAAAGGACTGCAAACGTGGCGCTATCTCTAATTATCATAATAATCTATAAACAGAACGGAAATTCTGATGGCTCGTTAATTAATTACGGCATGTCAAAACTATTAAAGTCTGGATTGTGAAATTTGTTCTTATCATGAGGAGTTCTTCGAGGAGGAGACTTCGTAAACATAAGGAGCCCACTATGAAAGGATTTTAGAAAAAAAATACTTTAAGTACATTATGGTATATAGAGCCTAGAGCATATATTTGGTATAAACGTCAGTTTAAGGTCACTGCGTACTGCGCCAACGGGCCAGTCATAGATATAGATTGTACCTTGGAGGAGGAATGGCTACTTTCTGTCGTGATGATGAAATTTGAATGGGGAATGAAAGTCGAAGAATGCAACGCGGAGGAAGTTGCGGGTTGCAGCTAGTTATTAAAAATTGATTTCGCAAAAATCTTTTAAATCTAATGATAACAAATTAGGGCAATTATGGAGTTTGGTTCCTTTTCCCAAAAATGCATAAATTTTTTTTTTCTCGAAGTTGTTTGCACTCTACTGTATCTGTATCTGTACCGGTATTCTGTCGAGGAGGTTGACATTTTTTGTACAATTTTCGAATTAAGAATGCAACAATAAGTCATTATGGAGCATTTTTTTTTAAGAATATTAGGAATACTTTTTAGGCCAGCCAAATAGTTTAATAAGCCATTCAATTAACAGCCTAGCCTCTTTACTAAACGGCGCCGCTGAACTCCTATAAACTACCTTCTTGCCAAATTATATTTTTGTACGTCCCGCTGTTTTCGCGATCTCGTTATAGGTGACTTTTCGCTTTAGTATACATATACAGGGTTTAAAAGATATTGTATGGGATACGCATTCCATAGGTTCAGTACATGATTCTAGACTCCCGAGTGGTGAAATATTTCGTCGGATTTTTATTGAAATGTACAATTTTTTTAACTAGTAAAATTATTATTACTATCTTTCCCCTTGCGACTTTACATCAGAAACAAATTTCCTCAATATTTTTACATCAAACCGCAATGTAAATAAAACTTATAAGTACTCCTATCAGCTCTTTTTGCATGGCGTATTACAAAAACGTAGCGCGGAACGTTGACTTTTTTTGCACGTCAACATTTTGTTGACAATTGCTTCCCAATGTTCACGATACATTGCGCGCTCAAGAATGGGATGACGATGGCAATATCTGTAACCTCTCATGATGACATCGGTAGACTAACATCCATAAATCGAGATATCCGCGTCTATTTCAACACCCAGATTAATGGTGAAATCGGTTGACGAACATCCATAAATCACATCCAAATAATAAATACAGTTATCTTCTCTATTATTTTATGTAAATGTGAAAGATTGTATGTTTAGATATTTTTTACTTTATTCCTCTGTTTAGATATTTTTTACTTTATTCCTCTAATATATACCTGAGTAGATATATTTTACTACGTGTGCAACTGAATATTTGCACACGTAGTCTATTCCTTACAGTAGTAGACGATAAGTCAAATATAACGCTACAAACCCATAGGATGTACAGGATATGGCCCAGGATAGTAAAGTCCATTCGCTGGAGGCATTGGCGGCTGGTACGGTTGGAAGGGAGGAGGTATGGGTGCAGGCGGTGCGGTCGTAGAGAACATGGGAGCTTGTGCCCCATACGCCGGCGGTGCAGCCGTCGTGACTACGCTTTGACACAATCTTATAGTAAAATTTATATATGTGTGTGCAAATCGGTTGGCATTGGTGTGTGTGTTAGGGTTTATTTATTTAATTTAATGTGCTTCTGTATATTTAAAAAAATATATTAGCATTCGCACACCATCCTCTATATGAACTAGAATTGTGCCAAATTTCATACTCCTCCCTTAGCGCAATTTTTTCTTTAAAAAAAAAAAAATATTAGGAATAATTAATTTAGGTATGTCTAAAATTCCCTTTTCCCCTCCTACTAAGCTTAAATTTAAAGCTTGTATTAGGAGTGGGTGCGACAATACCCCAGCGGCGGTAGGCTTTCAACCGGGAACCTTGCGGATTTCAGTCCATACCTTATACCGTTGACCTATTGACGCTCAATTTTCTTGAAATAGTACCCAAAGTGTTCGCCTGCTTCACGTATCAATAAATAAATTTCGTATTTGTACAATTGGAAAGTCCTAGGATGCACGGGGGGGGGGAGGGGTTTAACCACCTTTAGGGAGGATAGAAGGACGGACGGACAGAGCGAAAGTATAAGTAAAGGATCCTTGTAGGAGTACAGAACCCTAATATAGCAGTCCAGTGGACGTCAAGTTGGATATAGTTCTAATTAAGTAACCTGTCCGCGGTATGGGTCACTTTATTTCTTTAAACTCACAAAATAATACCAATTTTTCAATAACATGGAACGCGCATTTAACACTTTTAGGCTCCTATCTCACCGAGACGCCAGCCACTTAGCTGCCTGCTAGTTTGCTCCTTGTAACATTAAAAAAAAAACAAGATCAGACCGAAAACGTTTGGGCAGAGAAGGTGACACTGGCAGTGAAGATGAGTGTTAGTAGCCACTTTAAAGAGTTCTCTCATTCCTAAACTCACAAATCTGATCGATTGTAGATTCGATACCCGCACGTGCCAGGGGGGGCGGGGGGGGGGGGGGGGGGGGGGCGGTGGGGAGTATCACCAAAAAGTGACATTGTATGACAGCGGGCAGGAGGATGGAGGGGTTAAAACCCTTTGTGACATCACAAATCAAAATTTCAATTTATCGTCTTATTAACATACAACATAAAATAATTAAAAGAAACTGCTGTTTTGTTGATTATAATATGACGTCCTATAAAGGGGAAGGGAATTTCAAAAATGTGACAAGCTGTGACATGGGCAAGGGGAGGGCTTAAAAAATTGTAAAATTCGTGTGACGTAATTTATGTATGTCCTGCTTAAAATTTTGGAAGATTTTTAATTTTATCATACTTTCACTCATTGCACTAAAAAAGAAATATATGGACTTTATTATGGCAAGTCTTAAAAAGTTACCTATCACTCAACTAGTTCTGAAATCCGCGTCTGCCTTAAAGCATTTCGATAGGGACGGATTAAGGAAGTTTCAGGGCTCTAGCAACTTAACGCGGATGAAGTCGCGGGAGCTCATTATATATAATGCAATGGAGATAATGATGAGAAATCTGATGCTTTTAAAATAATCAATGCACGCATTTCTCCAACTTTTCAATTGCGTCCAGCGTCCAAACCTTCAAGCCCTACGAGGTCGACGAACTCAGTCCGAAAAGAGCCGGGCTCGTCCCGCATGCGGCGGCGCTTCAACGAGCTGATGGACGACGCGTTCACGTTATTTGGGAGCGCCTCCTCCAACCACTCCCACCACACCTTCACCGTAGACGCGCAGGACAGCAAGGACAGCGGGGATAAGAAGATAGGTAAGCATATATAGTACTGGAAATCTACCACTGGCTGGAAATATCCATTGATCTATAACTGGCCGGATCTATAGTTGTGGGCACGCCAAATACTGGAAAATGCTTAAGCCTCATAGATGTTACACTTTCTATTTCTATTTCCCCAGATATTTTGCAAGAAGAAAATTCGTTACCAGCTTGTTTCTTTCAATTGTAATCTTTTAAGATACTTTTCTTTCCCCCCAGAAGTGACGCAAGCACGCAACGACAACGTGCGTGTGCCTTCCCCGCCGCCCGCGCCGCACACCCGCGGCAGCTCGGCCGGACCCCGGTATGATAAGGCCAATTGGTATTATAAGGTCAATTCGTATTATAAGGCCAATTCTATTTATAAGGCCAATGTGTATTATAAAGCCAATTCGTGTTATAAGGCCAATTCGTATTATAAGGCCAATTCGTATTTTAAGGCCAATTGGTATTATAAGGTCAGTTCGTATTTTAAGGCCAATGTGTATTTTTAAGACAATTCGTATTATACGGTCAATTCGTATTTTAAGGCCAATTCGTATTATAAGGAAAATTCGTTTTTTAGGTCAATTTGTATTTTAAGGCCAATTGGTATTATAAGGTCAGTTCGTATTTTAAGGCCAATGTGTATTTTAAAGCCAATTCGTATTTTAAGGCCAATTCGTATTTATATTATTATTACTTTCCTACAAAAGAAAATCCAGTCCGAAAATTTGAATCGAAAAAAAATCTTAATTTATTATTACTATGTGTATAAATGTAACCAGTACTTATTTTTGAATTGTAAATTCTTAAAAAGTCCTACAGTCTAAAAAAACTCCTTATCTGCCTAAAGAAGTTACATTAATTGGAAAATTTCGGTTTTGAAATTTTTCCACTTGTAACTTGAAGGTATTTCAAATTATGAACTATTTTCCCACGTATTAGAAAAAGACTAGCCAACAAAGTAGATTTTAGAGCCTCGAAAGGTATCTTTTAGATCTCCAGCTCCCCTGCTCCTCTGTTACACCCACATTACACCCACACCTGATACAATATTTTCACTCACTTAAAAGGGAAATAGAAATTCTAGTCATATATTACGTTTTACTGTTAAAAAAAAACGTTCCTATCTAAATTTCATCAGGGTTGGCCATAATACGTAATTTTGTTTATGAGTGTGCCGGTATTATGATAAAAAGAGACAATATATTTATATATATTGTTTAAATAGAGCCATATTAATAGCTTAGCGGTAGAAGGGATGAACTGTGCCGGAAGGTTCAAACCCGACGCCAGTGGGGTATGCTGACATTCTTTTAAAATAATATCTTAGGAGGACTTTGCATCCGGACAGCACTGTAGGACGGCCGCGTACAGCGCTACTGAAAGTGTCAACCGAAAGACGACCACCGCCGGCCCACGCGTGGGCGCCCACACCTGAACACGTGAGTAAACTACGTAACAAAGATAACTCTTGACTGCAACGTAATTTAATACGATTGTAGACCAGTTGTATTCATTGAAAGTGACCACATAAATTGGCCATACTGCGTAAATGTATAAAATCATACCACGTATCTAAGGATCTAAAGGTTTATTTAAGCAGGGAAAACGAGTGTTCCCTGCTTATATAAATTAGAGTTAACTTAGAGTTAATTTGCATATGAATAATAATAGTGTTTCTTTACTATTAGAATATTTTGGTATAGCGCACTTATTTTCATTTACATTACGACTAAACAACAATTGAGTTAGTAGCAGTATATAGGAGAGTAGTTCCTATATAGGACGAACGAAAAGGCCCATAGCAACACGCGTCACTGAACTCATTAAAGCAATAAAAAGTAACGATCCAAAGAAGTCTCTCGCCCCCGTTTAGGATATCAAAACAAAAAAGTGACGTAGCTTGTGTAGTTTCTCATGCAAGTCGTGTAGGCTCCGGTAAAACAAACAAGACGAAGGGTAGACAGATACTGCCCATGACAACTCGACCCAACTCACCACAGCCCCCACAGTCCAGTCGCGACCACGAACCGTGTAACTGGATCGAAATATCAAAAATTAATTATCGTGTTACGTACTCGTTACTGATACATAAAAATCAGCCAGCCGTCATAGATATAATGTTCTTTGTAAAAAAAAAACAAATCACTCCAGTCGCAGTCGCAGCGGCTCCCCCCGCCCGCGGTGAGCCCCGCGCTCATCTCGGCCGAGGGCCGGCTGCCCCCCAACGACCCCGCACTGCCCCTCATATCCGCCATCAAGAGCGAGATTCAGCGCGTCAGAGACAACGCGCACCGCACCTAACATAGCATACGGAATTTGTATACAAACTTTTCAAACGTCGTCAAGAAAAGAAGGTTCTCAATGCGACCCGGCAATTTTACTAGCCGTGACCCGGTATCGGGTCGCGACCCACCATTTGGGAAAAGTTGCTCTAAATCGTTGTCTATTTTGTCAAATTTCTTGTCGTCTTTTGTATAAGAAGTTATAAAAGGTAATTATCTTTTATAAGTAGAAAACTAGTAATATTTGATCAAGTGATAAATCAATAATTTCTTATTTCTTCATAATGTCAGGGATTACATGAGCTTCGAGAATTATAGCACAATTTCGTTATTAATATAGTGTTGTTATATATATTCTTATAAGGTTAATTTCCATCTGTTTGTAACGCGTTAAGTCACGCTTTTAGGGAAACTATATTAAAGGTAAATAATGTAATTTAAATATTGTTAGAACTTTACACGCATATTTTTTTATATCACAAGGGTCAAACGAGCTAACTGTTCACCTAAGTAATCACTTAGATGAATCGCCGCCCATGGACATCTGCATAATCAGGCTTGCAGATGCGTTGTCGGCCTTAAAAGAGGGATTTAGAGGAGGTCGCCTAATCAGTGGTCGGCAGTTGAATCGATCGCTAAGTTAAGTTGCTCTCGCTGCGACCGGGAGATGGATGGGTGACCCATTCTAGCTCTGGTTTATATTTGATATCCGACCTCCTCCGTGTTTCGGAAGGCACGTAAAACAGTAGGGCTTCGGTTCGCCCCATACCTCCCGCCCTTTGACGCGGTGAAGGGCACACCTACCAACAGCATACACCCTGAGAAAAAAAAAAGTTATTCTGCGTTGTGAGTGAGAGCATCTCCAACCGATATATTATTAATATTGGATGATAGCCAGTCTTGCGCGATTTCTTCGTTCCCATTCATGATGTACTGAAGGGATGGGTTACTATAAGTACAGTTGCGAATTTTTATGGACATTTGATGGTTAAATTTATGAAGTAATAGCAGGAACTCATTAGAACTATAAAGAATGGAATACCCTTCGAGAAGTCAGGCATGTGAATGTATTAGTTAGAAACTGAAGATTTTTTTATGTTAAGGCGAACAGGCGGTTCACATAAGTAACTACCGACTCCCATGGATATCTGCGCCACTAAAAGGCTAGTAGATGCGTTGCTGGCCGTTAATGATGGTCTGCATCAGTTAACGCAACTTTCAGCGAGTTACGAACGGAAACCAAAAATGATATGGTGTTGTCGCGAGTCGCTAGATATATATATAAAAGCGAAAAGTAAGGGACTTTTCGTTGTGTATCCTCGATTTCAAAACACTTCCCTGGTTGCCTCAGGATTCATCCTGGTTGCATCGGAATACTGGGAATCGACATATCGAGCGACCTTCAGTTCCGCGGTCACTGGGAAGAGGAGGCTAAATTACTGTTTAAGAAGCTTGGTGTCCTCAACAGGGCGAAGCAGTACTTCATGCCAGCCCACTGCTTGCCGCTGTACAAGGCGCACGTTCGGCCTCACATGGGGTACTGCTGTCGCCTCTGGGCGGTAAAACCACAATATCAGCTGCATCCACTTGGCCGCAACAACTTAGAGTGGCCCCAATCGTCAGTGACCCAGCTCTTTCCGATCGGCTCGATTTGGCATTGCGGAGAGTGTTTAGAGGTATTGTTGGGACCCTAATAGTTTCCTTTGGGCGGGCAGAGGTTCCGCCCACAAGGTGTCCTTCCCTATGATTTCGTAACTATTGGATATAGAGACTTGAAATTTTGCATGTAGACAGGACATGCTAAAAACTAATTAGGAAAATTTTTTGAGCAAAATCCAACAACAACTGTTGAAGTTATATCACCATTAACTTTATCACGTATTAGATACGGAACCCCTCTATATAGGCGTGTCTTGGCACGCGGTTGCCATTTCATATCTAACAAACACGAGGGCATACTTGAAGCTATATCTAAAATTCTCCTTATGCTGCAAGGACAGTCAAACATTACTTCAAAGGTGTTGCGGATTGGACTAAGCACCTTGGTGATCTTTTTTTATTAGAGATAGGCATACGCTTGACCCCAGAGACACCTGATGTTAAGTGTAAATATATAATTACAGAAGAAGAAATTAATAAAACAAATATTATAAAAACTAACGCGCAAAATACTTAGCCTAATGAGTTTTTCGCATGTTCTATCAACATGTCAAATTTCAAGTCTCTACGTCTGAGTTTCAAAATGCTAGGGGGGAGGACCACCTTCCAGGCAAACAGACAGACGGACGGACAGAGCAAAATTATAAGGGTTCCTTGTAGTACTACCGAACCCTAAAAAGGGGGAAGTAGAACTACCGTCCGACATGTAGAGAGATATTGGAGAGACGCGAAAATATACTTGAGTGGATTTCTAAAGGAAGTTAATTTCACGCCGCTCGGAAGTTGCTGTAGGACTTATCACGGCTCAATAATTAATAATAATAATAATAAAGTTATTTAAACCATACAAAAAACATAAAGTTTCCATGTAACACTTTAAAATTTCAGTAGACTTAATTTGGGGTATATTTTGTTTTGTGTGCGTTACATACATGCTTCTGGAGCTGAACTAGTAATCTGTTTTCGTTTATTGGTCGAGCATTTAAGTGGCAGCATAATCAGGCCAAGTCTCAAATATTAGTTTCATATATCTTTCACAAGGTCAGCATCAATATTGAAGTTGACAGAATTTCCGAACTGATATGACTTAGGGGTCTTAAAAAAATATACTCATTCTTCAACGGCCTGCGACGCATCTGCGAGCCTTCTAATGGTGCAGTTGTCCACGAACGTCCATATTTAAATACAAAATCAAAAAATTTAGTTTTATTGCAATAGATTCTGACAACGTATAAAATTTTAAATATAAACACATACACATAAAATTGAGGAGGTCGTGGCCTAATCAGTGGTCGGCATTTCAGTCGATCGCTAAGTTAAGATGCTCTTGCTTCGGCCGGGTGATGGATGGGTGACCCATTCTAGCACTGATTTATATATCTGCTGGCCTTCTGATTGTGCAGATGTCCATGGGCGCCGGTAGGCACTTCGGTGCCTGCTGCCGGCCTAACCGAAATTAAGTTACCAAGGACTGTTCATTTTTCATTTGGGTGACCAATTATGCATATAAAGATAGCTCAGTAGGAGCGCCACTTTTGGTAAGGTTTACGCTTTGTTTCTAACTACCTTGTTTTTTTTTTCTTTTTATTTATTTAAAGGCTTTGGCTTACCAAATATGCCAGCCCTATCGTAGCCTAAACTTACAAACACATCTATTTAGATTTACTTAAAACTAGCATATAAACCATCTTGGCTTCATCCGATGTTGGTGATGCCAAAATGGTTTGAAACGTACCCACATCCATAGTATTTCTAACTACCTTGAAAATAACGACACGCCGTGTTTTACTGTAATCCCCCATATTTATTTATTTTTAGGAAACTTACATTTGGTACAATTGAATGAATGCCCTTATTCTTGTGCTAGTTAAAAGAAACTGTGATACAGGAAACAGTGCACTCCACTAGATTGATCTACCAGAGATCGCCGACTGGTCGAAATTCGCCCACAAATCTTTAGATTGGCGTACTATATGCTTATTTAGAGCTGTATACAAAATTTCAATTCTTTGTACAACGACATTGTTATATTTGACATTTAATGTTGTTATCATCGTCATGAATCCGCTTCGACACAATCTTGTAGTAAAATGTATACAAGTGTGTGAAAATCTTTGGCACTGGTGCACACAAATGCCAAAGAGTGAGTCGAGTGACCAAAGAGTGTAGTTTTATTTTAATAATTAAATATATTTATAATGCATATTACATAAAAACACTAGTAGTATGCCTCGACGTCATCGACGTAAAATTAGGTGAAAACTAGATTTTAGCGTGATGATATATAGCCTTTCTCGATAAGTGGGCTATCGAACGCTGAAATAAATTTTTATATCGGATCAGTGGTACCTGTGATGAGCGCGATCATGCAAACTAACTAACAAGCTTTCCAAGACTGAAGCAGGATTGTAGCTGTAATAAGGGGCCTCCTCATCAACAAGACTATATGTCAGTGCAAGTTGTTGATGTATTATCCTGGCTACTTGATTGTATTAATGTATATTATTAATAAAAATAGCCTAACTGGTATGGCAACAGAATTATTCAAGCACACCAACACGAAACTATTTCTAATATTCCATATCAACGAAAGAAATCACCAAAACCGTCCAAAATTCCAATTAGTTACGTAAAATTATTGGACGAAAATACCGTTACGATCGGTGGTAAGCGAGTTTGGAATGTGTATTTGGCGTGCGGCCAAAATGTGGTGTTTAACGAGGCCTACGCTGATAAAGGGCATAATTACGGATTTCGCCCACAAATATTACAGTTACATGGAATACCCTAAAGGAGTGAGGAGGTCGTGGCCTAATTAGTGGTCGGCATTTGAGTCGATCGCTAAGTTGCTCTGGCCCCCCCCCCTCCCGATCCATGTCTCATTTCCATCCCCCCCCCCCCCCCCACGTCCTTAACGTGTGATGTAATTAATGGATAACTCCTAACTCCCATAACTTATGCGGGCAATAAGGTCTTCTATCTATGTTTTCCTGGAAAACGCACTATAAAAATTTAAACCTTTTTCCGAGGAATAGCTAACTGTGGCTTTGTAGAACAACGCATTTAAAGGCACCAAAGGAAAATAATGTAAAAAATTATATTCATAAACAGTAATGCAATTCTCAAACCGATACTTTCTTGTTCTTGATCTCGTAAAGAGCCATTGAGAGATGTATTAAAACTTTTTCAATATTTATTATTCGTGTTACAGATGTCCCCTAAAACTCGGCGTCCGCCCTACCAAAACTCAAAGCACTTTTTCCTTTGTATACTTTCGGTCAAAGTTACTGCCGTTTGAGGATTATTTTACCCCTAAAACTTCTCCCCTAGTTTAAATATTATGTGTTTATAAGAATTCGAATGTCATGTACAAAACAGTTGCGGGCCAAATGAGACCCGAGGGACACACGTTGCCAACCACTGCGTCACACCAATAAAAAAAAATCCTAAAATCGGTAAAAAAATTCTGTGTACAATTTATGTTTAAGCACTTCATAAGAATATCTTGCAGCTCTTCATATGATAGTCTGATGAAGCTATAGAAAAGTTTAACTTCTCCGTATATACTAATAGGGCAATTCAGTGGAAATTTATTGGAATATCTCCTGATAACTTTAGAGTAACATTTCTTGCCTTCACAGCAGGTTTTACAAAAGCTTTTCCGTGTCAGTCGCACGACGACCCGTGTCAAATTTTGATAGATCGAGTTTGCTTGTACGCCTCGCTGACTTATCACTGATGGCTTGTTGAAAATTGTCTCTGCTTAGTATGGCAGAAAATTGTATTTTCTTTAGGAATATTGATGAACAGTAATTAATTTCAAAGTAAAGTTTTGCTAAACACTTTACTTTGGAATTAATACCGGTACCAGTACCTCTATCTCAAATAAGATGATGGTATTGTTGTCGCGTTTCGTTCGGTTTTGAGTCTTCCCGGTGGCCTAAACTCGTCACTAAAGGCCGGCAACGCATCTGCTTGCCTCCTGGTCGTGCAGATGCCCATGGGCGTCATTAGGCACTTAGCTGCCTGCTCGTTTGCCCCTTGTAACATAAAAAAAGAGTTAATATGACCGATTGCCATCTGACGCCATCCTCGGAACCCTCGCAATATCTGCAACCTCGCGACTAACATATATAGTGACATTAGTCGGGTCCCACTGTTTTACCTGCCTTCCGAAACACGGAAGAGGTCGGACATCAATTTTAAACCAGTGCTAGAATCGGACCCGGTCAAAAGCCGGTCAAAACCAGGAAGAGCTACTTAACCCAGCGGTCGACTCAAATGCCGACTAGTGATTAGGTCGCGACCTCCTCACACCCCTTCTATAAATACCTATTATAAATATTCATAAGTGTTCTTCTCACTCTAGTCTAATCTAGTTTTCTGTGACATTCTTGCATAATTAGTCCGATTTACATAAAAGTATCACTGAAGCGTGTTAAAAGTGATAATATCTTCAACAGTGTCGTAGAAGGTCGTTGTTGTCACGACAAAAGCAGTCATGTATAACAATTAGTAAAGGCTGGGCCATGATGAGATTTTTTCTTCATTAAATTAAGGTGGCGTCTCACTAATAGACCCGTATGAATTGCTCTATTATAAAAACGATTGGTTGTTAGTAAAGTCGGCTTTCGGCCGATAATTTTACCTGGTAACGCCAAACGCTTAGACCAATCGTGCCGCTCTATCGCTTGTTCAGCGCTCTTGCTTGCACGTTCGGCTCAGTCGGAACGTGACAATGAGTCATGCTTTTTCGTGCGTGCAAATATCATTTATTAAAAAATCACTAACCATTTTATTCAAAGTTCACGAAATTAAAATACTTTCAAAGCTATATATCGTACACCACTACATGTCGATTGTCGTCTTAACTTCGATTCAAATTATAACTAATCGAAAGCAATAACTGATATAAAGCTATAAAATAGAAGGGGTCCTACCAAAGTCTAATGAAGCGTCTTGAAAGCGAGATTTTTCATTACAGTTTAGTGTTTACTAGGATGTTGTTCTGAAAAATTTTCGGATGTTTCTTCATCTTCCAGTTGATCCAAAATTATTTCTTCTCGCTATCCATTTCTAATTCGACATCTTTATTTCCGTTTCCTTTTAATTAATTCTTGTCTTAGAGTGGCGCATACAATTTAATCACCATCGC
>JANCMC010023176.1:0-21387 GCA_024363005.1 Charaxes varanes | reverse complement strand
GTTCACAAATCAATGTGAACAATGTCGCGGCCATCAGCTACTCTATAATCAGGGGCGTAGCTACCGCTGTATCAGCCGAATTAGTGATACGGGGCCCCCAAAGTCGGAAAAGGAATGATACTTTCCTGGTCGAGCGCGCAAGGCACCAACTTCCTTTGTGCCCCCTAATACATTTTGATACAGGGCAAAGGCAAGCTACGCCACTGTGTGCAATAATTTAATTTGTTATAAACAATAGCCCGACTTCTATCTTTTCTTTCGTCCTAAGGGTTAAGTAGCATTATATGTCTTATTAATTTTAAGCTCGTATATTTTATGTATTAGACTATATGACACTCTATCCAGGAATAAAATTTCAACGTGTTTAATACGTATTAAATGTATATATTATAAAAATAAAGCAAGTTCCAGTATAGTGCGTTCAGTCAAAAAATGCACGCCTCTCCAATAAACTGCATTATTTTAATGTGTAAAAGTATATATTAATTGCAACGCTTGCTTGTGTGTGCAGAGATTTTGTTTAAACTCAAACTCGACCACGCCCTGCAAGGTCAACCTATCACGCGTTTGCTTTAGCGAAGTTTTGGTGGTTAAGACGGGCGTGCATTTTCAGACTATTCGCAGTCTATCACATTTCTTATTTAGGGAGTAAGGGTTCGATGAATCTCCAGGTGTCCAACTGTTCCAGCAGAGGGTTGCCCACTGAGATGACCGTTTTGGCCGCCAGCTTGGAGACAGCTCCGCGGAAACGGTTCAGGTAGTCTATCAGCACTTCTTCTGCGATCGCGTTCACGATGGCGTCGATGTCTCCACCCCCGATGGCTCCACTGATGTTAGACTGAATGATAAGAAAAGTATAATAATAATAATAATTCCAATGAATTCACTTCTACAAACAAAATAGTCTGCAGAAGCAATACACGCAAGTTCGTTAATATCATTGGCTCTTTACTCATCAGCTCAAAATTGCTGCACACACAGGTAGGCGTTATAATTAATTTTTATTATTACACTTTAAAATAATCGAATTTAGTGGAGAGTCATGCAGTTTTAGACTGTACGCACTCTACCATATGTGAACCTCGAACTCAAAATTCTTTATTAAAATAAACCCAAGCTACTTATAAACAACGTATGTATAACTATTATTTCTTTAAATCATTATTTAATAATTTGGTTTACAATTTAAATGCTAATTTATGAGGGTTTCTTGCGCCCTGCATTGAGAAGACAACAAACTTAATCGGGTAATTTAATTTATCACCATTTCACAACAATTCAGATTTGGTTTTTAACTACATAAGTTTCCTACTTATATGATATCTATTTTTTCTGCCGGAAAGCGTGTAAAAACGAGATTTCATTACATAACAATACATTGAATAGTAAAAAAGTGCTAGGTACCTTAAACGAGGGAATTTCAAATGTAGCGTCTTCAATCTTGTCTATGATCACAGATCTTTCATTATCTGATTGTTTTAAGAACGAATATTCTCGCCTCATTTCACCGTGCCTTACAACGACGCTTCTGTGGTTAAGGCTCGTGCACACGACAATTTCTCATACATTACGTTTCGACGTGTCGTTCTTCCAGTTAAATAATTTGTTCTAGACTCTCCGAATTCAATTCAAATATGACTTTTGATCAGACTTTTGAGGTTATTAATAAATATTTTTGATAACACTCGCATCACACGGACCTAACAAACTTAAAAAGTATTTTTATTAAGTTTAAAACATTCATTTGCTTCTTATTGTAATGTTACAAATGAATAGATTAACAATCTAATTATTTGTTCACGTACTGCCTTTCGTAGATGTGTGAATGGGAAAATATTGCCCACTGTAAAGTGTAATCTCTCACCAAAGGCTGAGAGGGACTATCAAGCTGACCGAAAAACGGGATTACTGTGTGTACTGTAAACGTCGTGGTCACTTGAAAGATAACTGTCCTAAACAGGGTCCGGAGGTGTTCAATGTCCACCTTAACTTTCGACAGGTCCTGAAAAGTTATCTAGTGTTAGTCCGAAAAAGCCTTAACGAATCATGCTAATTAATTAATTAACATTATCCCACAACCCGAGCAGTTTTACTGAAAAACTATCACACCTATAAATCTGTGCTTTAACACACTAATTTAACTTCATATCTAGATGTTGTCTGTCAAAAAAATAATACAATGAAAGAAATAATATATGAAAAACTACAGGAGCCCTCACAATGCTCAGCTTTTTGCTAGTAAATAAAATTAAACAGTCAGTACCACGAGTTTTCAAAAGTAAAAAAATATCTTACATTTTCATCTTTGTCTTTAGCGTTGTCCTGTTGATTTTTCTTGTCTGGAAACATCGCTTCCATGTCGTAGATATGTTGCCAGGGAGAGTCTGGCGCGAAACGCAACATCTCTTCATTACCTTGACCGGTTTCGATTCTTGTTGCTGTGTCATGTGTCTTTGAATCAAAATTTAAGTTGGTCAAATATGAGACTTTGCAATATTTGTTTAGTCAAGATATTTTCTGCAATATAATTTATATTTTTTTTTTTTATTAAATTTTGACTGGCCTGTTGGAGCAGATGACAGTGACCCTATCTTCCGTTTCGTGTGTCGTGAGTTCGATTCCCGCCTCGATTCTGAGTGTATATCTATATGTATATTTTTAAAAATGTATATAACGGTCAGCTGCTACCGCATTAAGTTGTCGACGTTAGAGATAAACGTTCGTATGTCATATAGTCCTATTTATTTATTAAAAATCGTAACTAAGTGTGCAAACTATAAAGTATGTAGATTGTAAAAACTGCAAGACGAGAGAAAAGAACGAGAAGTTTTTACCATCTATTAGAAACATATAAATAAGACCAACAGCAGCAACAAGCATATTATGTCATATACACTATCAATATTTTCGGCATTCGCGATATTGCAATACGGCTTTTGTGCAACATGATTAATTATGTGTTTTAAGTAGGTAAAAAAGATTAACATTACTTCGCATTAATCCTCCGACCTCAATAGTCAATTTTTAAGAACACAGAAATAAATTGATTTTTAATCACGCACTTTTAATTTTTATCCGGAGCTTTTGTGGAGTAAGAAGATTCTCTAATTAAATACAAATTTCCAAAAAATTAATTTGATTCTTATGCTCTTATTGACACATGTCTTTTTTTAGAATGGATAAGTGGTGGATTCTTCACAAATCTATAAAACTGAAGTTTCTTTTTTTTTATGTTACAAGGGGCAAACGAGCAGGCAGCAGGCACTGAAGTGCCTACCGACGCCCATGGACATCTGCCGGCCCTTAATGACGAGTTTAGGCCACCGGGAAGTCTCACAAACCGAACGAAACGCGACAACAACACCATCACACAGAACTCCTTATAACTAGACTAATTAAATATATTTTTAAAGTTAAAACTTCTTTCGGCGGATTGCACACTTCTTTGAGATGGGAAAAAGATTGATTTCGCATCATCGTTACCGAACGTATGTGTACTTTAAAAACGGACACTGGCACTGCGGGAGTCCCAATAGAAGGGAAAACGAATCGTCAGAGGTGTCGGTAACGGTGACTTTAAAGTCAAAATTGAAGTCATTGTCAAGCGTTCGGCGACGATGACGCGAGTTTCAAGCTTTTTCTTTTCCCATTGACGTCACCGTTACCGATAAATCTCCCGATTCGGTTTCACGTCAGACTTCGACATTGCTAAAAAGTCCCCCTTCGTCATGTCTTCTCTATTTCAGAGCACTTCCCTGGTTGGCTGATTAAGCTACGACCTCCTCCACTTTTATATATGTTCTTATTTTTCTAAAAAAAAGTATGAGTATAATAGTCTCGGTTTATGACGTCATAAACTATCCTTTTATGCATGAGCATAAAAGGATAGTTTATGATTTGTCCAAATCATGAGATTTGGACAAAATAATTTCTATGTTTCACATATACATATACCACGCCCCCGATTTTTTTTATTATCTTTATTGCACAACTAAAATAAAAATGTTGCACAAAAGTACTACGTGGTTTTCGAGATTTAACATCTTTCGCTCATATATATATATACATTTCAGTGTTTATTTATATTAGCGGTTATTTTCTGCCAAATTATAAAATTACGCATGAAAGATAAAACAATGCTCAAAACGACTTAGTAAAAGGAATTTCCTTTTCTATATAATAATCAAACTAGAGTAGAATGCGTACAGTCTAAAAATGCACGCTCCTCCGAAGTATTCGCCCCTATATGCAAAATAGCGTGTAGACGCAAACGCGCCAGCTCGACAATATCATTGGCTTACAGTGTGTTTGGTGTGGCCGGGGACTTTGTGTAGCGGCGCAAAGTTTTGTAGTACTTTTTAGTCTTCATGGAAAAAAATGTACAAACTCTTGACCTATGCCTGGCTCCGGCATATTGGTCATGGTGGAAAGTTCTTCCGTAAGGAAGGATCGTGTGAGATAGATGTGACTTTCGGGGCTGATAACCTATTATCTTAACAAAAGTAATTGCGATTGTGCTTTTGAATTCTACGTTTTTAAGTTTTACCTATTCAACCGATCATTGATACCAAAACTTGGTACAATTATAGCTTATATAGTAGAAGAAGGTATGCGAATGCTAATTCATTGTGGACACATTTCATTATTAAAATTAAACCTCACGCACACCAGTGCCAAATGATTTATACACACATGTATACATTTTATTGATCCGTTTTGTGAAGAAAAGCGATTATGGTACATGTTAAGAAGAATTAGGTTTACGTGGTCGCAGTTTAATCTCATTTTTTAATCATAAACGAGGGGTGAGGAGGGGAGGAGGCAGGAGGACAATAAATGTGAATAATTTTGAAATTGAAATTGGTGATAGCAAAAATTACGCGACTGAACTTGTTGTAAGCTCTTCTCACTTCAGGGTGCGAGGAACTTTTGTAAGCTTAGCTTTTAAATCGTAAATTTTATCACCAAATCCATGATTTTATAAAATGTATTATGACAAATTTTGAAAAACTCGTTTATAGTGCTCTTTAGTATCTACTATCACCAAAAAATATAATATTTCTGCAAAATTTAGTGTTTTTATATCATAAAAAAACCTTTTAAATTAACACTCGAAGTAGTCATGACGTCACTTATAATATCAGTGCCTTCCTCTAAGCGTTAAATCGACGTTTTAACGTGACCTAGAAATCATCAGCAACAGTAAAGTTTCACTTTAAAAAATATTAACAAGTAGCGGTAAACGAGGGAAAACGTACCTTGCGGATTTCAGTCCATACCTTATACCGTTGAGCTATTGAGGCTCTACTATCTAGGCTCTTCTTCGTACTACTGTTCTTGGTCTCGGCGTCACGCATTAACGGCTGGTCCAATTTCGGTAATTCTTTCTTTGTTGTGTATGTTATTGTCAGGAGAAGGTTCTTATGAAAGATAGAATTAAGAAAGTTACGCGGAAAATTAGAAAATGTAAGAATACCTAAATAATATTAAATTATTTCTAATGTAATATGAACGGAAATATTTTTATAGGATAATAGAATTGACAAATCGTAAGTAACCCTACGTTCGGGCAGGACAACGTCTGCCGGGTCCGCTATTTTATATATATATATATATAGGACTATACGACACACGGACGTCTGTTTCTAAGGTAGACAACTCAATGCCTGTGTTATAGGTAACAGCAGCCTGTTATACACAAATATATATTTTTTTGTAAATACAGAGGGAAACTATAAGGGTTTCTTTTAGGACTACGGAACCCTAAAGATGTGAGAAATTTGATTGTTATAACAGAAAAACAGAAACTCGTATACAAAGTATTGTATACGAGTTTGTGTTTTTCACGTCGATTATACTAGCAGCATTTTTTATATCCCATCACTCATAAATAGTAGATAAACATTTTTCATATCGTAATAACGCATAACATTTCGCTATTACCCTATCCGCGAGTGTATTATTCAAGAGTGCTAGGTATTTTTATTTCTCGTATATTTTATTCATATTCACGGAGAAAATATAATGCAATCAAAAACAAAAATGGTAAAAAAATCTTACCTCTCGCAACTCAGTTATTCTACTATAAAAGAACTTTGTAATGCAAAGTCGGTTAATTTATTCGGACCCTACTTAAGGGACGTTCTTTCTTAACCCACTCGACGCCGGCAACCCACTACGTGGTTCTTGCTTCTTTGTGTACTCTGCATACAGCTGCATTTGCATCGGTCTGTGTGGGACACACGGCCCTTCTGTGTAGCGAGTAAATTATATATACTTAAAGCGTAAAGTGTACGAGGTAAGTGCGTGCTATAAATTTGTATACGCTGCATACAGCCGCATTGGCAACGGCTTATGTGGACACACGGCTCTACTGGGCATTGACTAAAGTATATGTACATAAGGTCTTATTTATAAGGAAGAACTAGTAATACTTAAAGTATTATTAATATTCTTAATTAATGTCTTAAGAAACTAAATAATATAAGAAGTACTACAAAACACATGAAATACAATTTAGTAAATTAATCAACACTATAGAGAGTACAGAGTTCGTTATAGAACTAAACTCATTACTTCTGCATGCTTTCATGTTAAAGAATTCTTACAAACTATAATTTTTATTCTAAAATTAAGAAATTTGTAGGTATAAATAAAATATATATTATAGGGATGATGCATAACAAGGGTGTCCAAAGAGACAGGGGCTAAGGACTGTAGGGCTTCTTCTAGAACGATCGTCATTGCTACTGTGAAAACAGAAGAAACGTTATGTCAGGTAACTATTAAATACTATGTTCATAATGTTAAATCAATTTTTAAGTAGAAGTTATACGCATGTTGTATTTAAGAAAGCTCGAATAAGACCGAATGTATTATATATGTTACCGGCTAAACCCGATTTTAGGATAAAGTAGTTTGACCTAGGCCGAACCGATTTGTCACGCATTGCACTTGGAATTTTCTCTTTATCTAACTTGTTACAGTTGGGTAGTGCCGTATACGTACGAGTTTATTATGAATGTAGGATACCATTCTCGCGTGAAATTCTTGATATATTTCTACACACAAGAAGTAACTTTGTAAAAACAGAGTGATACAAAGTTAGATAAGAAGAAAATTCCAAGTGTAGCGCGTAAAGGGACGAATCGGTTCGGTCTCGGCGAAACTAGTTTATCCTAAAATCGGGTTTAGCCTGTAACATATACATGTTGTCCAATCTATACATCCATGTGTCCCACAAATACTACATAATGTGGATTGTATTGCGGTAATTAATGTAAAACGCTACTGCTTTTCGTTCCGCAGAAAAGCTCTCGCTTTTGAGACGTTTTATTTTGTTCAAAACATAAATAAAAGCTGAATAAAATAATAGGTAACAGGGCGTGGATAATTTAAAATATTTATCAACTAGCGGACTCCACAGACACTGTCCTGTCCGAACGTTGTGTTACTTACTATTTACTACATTCTATTATCCTATATAAGATTGTCCCCATTTCTAGTCCCTTTACTGTTCCCGTTTCATAATGGTTCACTGTATTGGCGTAAATGGATAAACACCTTTGCCTCTTGTAACAAAAAAAAAACAATATTAAAGATAAAGAACAACATATATATTTTGAATAAGTATTAGAAATACTTTTTACGTATGTCTAATATTCCCCTTTGCCCTACTACTAAGCTTAAATTAAAAGCTTGTGTTAGAGTGGGTGCAACAATACCCCAGAGTTGTCGGAGTTTGAACCGGGTACCTTGCAGATACCCTGCCTTCTATCCTTGAGTTATAGAAGTGTTTAAACGGCACATGAAAAAATGTAACATAAGCCCTCCGGTTGGGAGTTACTTGTAAAAAATCTGAATAGAGACGCCTCGTAAAGCGGAACATCTACGGTTCTCAGGACAAGCGTATACAAGAGCTAGATTTTAAAAGAGACCCAGGTAAAAGCCCAACCACCTTCGGCTATTACAAATAATTATTGCGGCGGTGTCCTGACTTGTTCTAAGCGTGACGGACATTCTTCGAAAGAATTGGCTATACTAGTCACTTGCGGGGCAACAGGGCGATCGTGAGATATTTCTCGAAAAAGCGGTCGTTGTAGCCGAAACCGGCTATGACCCACCAATAAATAAATCAATATAGGTTCTAGTTCATCAGTAGAAAACAAACGGATTCGTATCGCGTATAAAGTTTACATCTTTAAATGATTACATCTCCCCGGGCATCTTTCAAAGGAAAGCCGATAAATTTGGAGCCAACTCGCCGGAAATGTTTTCCCAATACTAATCAATTTCGGGATTATGTATAACTGCTCTTACCCTTGAGTATTAGGTCAAACATACATCAAATTGTGATAAAAGATTTCTTATCGTTGCCCGCAGCCAAATTGACCACAGCGTAGTGAAATCAGTATGTTAATGATTATTATTTTGATGTTTTAGTCATTTATAAAATCCCAATTTGTCTTGTATTTCCCTAAGATAATGGTAATTATACAGTTTGGTTACTTTTTCCAAAAATACATTCATTTTTCTTCCTAAGTTGTTCTTTGCACTCTACTGAGTTATATTCCGTCGGTGGAAGCAGAATATTTTTTGTAAAATTTTCGAATTATGAATACTACAATTGGGCATTTTGAAGCGTTTCGATATTAATGTTAACATTGTACACACACGTATACAAGGATTTCTGTATTGAAACAAAAAGAAAATAACCGCAAAGTGGCCAAGGCGATCACTAAGCGATCGCCCATCCTCGTCTAACCTATCCGCAGCAGAGTAACGTTTCGCGCGGAATGAGTGTTAATCCGCCGGGTAGTCTGAATTTCCGCACGAAACGTAACTCCCTATAATGCCCTAAATGCCCTATTTTAGCATTCCTAACTCGAAAAATAAAACATCATCCTCCACCGTTGGAATATCTCTTACTGGAGTGCAAACAACTACTTCGAGAAGAAAAGAATATACATGCATTTTTATGAAAAGTAACTAAAAACAGTGTCTCTTTCCCTGAGGTTGTCTCTTAGAGATTGCTAATAGCAATAAAACCGCCTCTGCACCACAATGGTTTTGTTTTTTATTTTCTTTATTTTTTAAATGAGATGTACTTTTAATAATTTTTATCTTTTTTGCGCAATAAAGTATTTATCTATCTATCTAAATACAGAATCAGGCTTTAATTTGTGGAAATCCATGACATACATGAAAAACTAAATTAATTTGCTTATAATCCGAAAGCCACACCACGGAAATCACCGCCAAAGAGTAAGTACATACCTACCTTATTTTACGTCTACTATGAAAGCTGTATGAACCTGTAGTGTGAAGATAAAAGAGGGTAGTTCTTCATGGGAGTATAAATATAGAGACGCACATATAAACGCGATCAGTCACCTTTGAATCGATAACAACTATCAAAGCACCTTCTGCTCAGTGTGAGTATGACACGAGTTATGGAGGACGCAGCCGGAGAGCCCAAAAGACAGACAAATGACTAAAATATAATTTATTACTAACGAATTGATCGCAAAGCTATTTATAAAGGTATTTTTCGTCGTCGTTTGTGGTCTTACGTCACATCCAAATTCTGCAAGGCTAAACTTTTATTTTTCGTGAAGATGACTACAATATACTTAAATTTTATTGTACTCACGCTGCGTACGCACTATTATCAGGGTCGATGTACTTTAGGGTTTCGTAATACACGTGCATACAGTAGCTGTGGTGTGCTAAAATTATAGTAAATATCATTTAGTTTGAAACACCACCCTGCGTTCTATCACTGGAGTAATAGATGTGGGAAAAAGACTCCCACCAATGACCACCGTAGACCAGGTAGTCCGAGAAAGAGGTGGCGCGACGATTTGCACGCCTTTGCGGAAAGTGGATAGGTTTACATCTGGATAGAGGAGAGTGACTAAGAGTGGGCAAGCCTTCGCCCAGCAGTGGGATTTACAGGCATTATACATTTACACTGTATCAGTGGATACTACAGTACCTATCTATACTGTATTACCTATCCTGTTCCCCGGTTAAATCCAGTCCGGTCCGGTCCGGTTAGTCCTTTCATATTTATACAGCTAAAGTTTGCCTTCTCAAAATTCATCCTTTATAAGCCAGCTACGTTAAAAAAAGTGAATTGTACTACAGCTTATTTATTTTCTTATCTGATTTATTTAAGGGTCTTATATCTATTTAAGATTATGCCAGACCTATCCAAAAAGACATATACCTCATTCATAACATATATATACATATCTATCTTCTTCTTCCTAGCGTTATCCCGGTTTAATACCAGAGTCCGCTTAGATTGTAGAGGATGTGGCTGTTAGGCGAGTTAAGATAACCGATTGCTATCTGACGTCATCCTCGGAACCCCCACGATTTTTACAACCTTACGACTAATATCACAAAGTTGCATTAATCGGGTCCCACTGATTTACGTGCCTTCCGAAACACGGAGGTGGTCGGATATCAATGATAAACCAAAGTTGGAGTTTAAACAACAATAATTTTTCATGCACGTATCGATAAAACTGCGCAGCTTACACTGTTCAGTTTTTCGCAACAATTTATCGAAACGCGTGTAGCGGTTGTTAGTCGTAAGATATATTGACGGAAGAAGTTTTGCAGACCAGTTTAATATTTACGTCAGCTGCATTAAATTATTTTTGAAGATAAGAGAAATTATCTTCATTAATTAATTATTTATGAATCGATAAAAATGATTCAACTAAACTAATGAATAGATAGCAGTAATGATAAAATTTTAACAAAAAACCGACTTCAAATTGTGAAAACTGCACTAATGGAAATAAGGGCCACATGGAAAGCGCTGAGTAAAAAAGAATTATCAATACATAGGCTCACACATTTGAAAGTTCTGAGGCATGAATTCGACGTCGTAGTTCAATCCGATCACACCTTGCTTGATAGCTTCCAGTGGAGCTGGTCCGCATTGATACATATTTTTATTTTTTTATCTTTATTAATTTCTAAAAAATCTAATTTAGACCGAGAAAAATGTTCACCATTTGAATGAGCACCAAGAGCAACTAACCCTAGCGATCGACGCAAACGCCGACCACTGATAAGGCCACGACCTCCTCTTGTGATATGATTTATACAAACCGCGGGACCCAAATTCAAGATATTTTATTTGTTTGATGGTTGTCCGGCCCGTATAGCGGGAAATAACAATTATAATAAATAGTTTTTTTTTTAATATGGAATAATATTTGTATTAAATATCTAAAAAATGGGTATATTTTAAGTTTACTTGTGCCTGCGACTTCGTTCGCGTAAAATTCGGTAACAACTAGATTAAATTTTTGCATAATGATATATAAGGCTTCCTCAGTAAATAGGCTATCTAACACTGAAAGAATTTTTCAAATCGGATGAGTAGTTCCTGAGATAAGCACGTTCAAGCAAACACAGTATTACAACATTCAAAAGCGGTGTACAAATCGAGAATATTTCCAAATAGTCTAGTATATTTAGAACCGTTCCATGTGTAACTTTAATAGTGCGGTCCAATTATATTCACACGGTATATGAATCTATGCGAAAATGTATTGATGAGTGAATTCAGCGATGTGTACATCTGCGATTGTTAGACACAATATACATTTCAATGCACAATTCTAAATATGGTTGTCCACTAAATGAAATTCGGCAGTTATTCATAAAAATTTTTGATTTTCATCTGTCTTTTTTAAACAATACAAACTGGTATTTTTCATATGCATATTCATTTATTCTATTGCACATGTCAATAGATACATAACGCCCCGTTAGGACGGGGTTACTGTTTATCCATACTGTGCACGAGCGACGAGCTTCGAACACTGTTCGCTGGATTGGCGGGGAATAACTGAATCGCCGGTCTCAGGAGATCTTGTATTTTATTTCTTTCAACATTTCACGGGCCAATAAAATGTTTCTTTAAATTTGTTCAAATTTCTTCTTTATTTATATCAGGCGCATTTGATAGATGTTTATCGAGTTTCACTTTAGGACCATCGATCGACCACCGAATGTAGTAGTATTTAAATTTTAAAGAAAAAAAAAACACGAAATTAATGCCGCTAAAATATTGCATAATACAGTCATTAAAACGTTATTATTACAGACAAAGACGCTTTCTTAAATCTAAATATTAAAAACTTGTGTTAATTAAGGAAATTCTCCGAACAGTGTATACACTATGTATTCAAGAAGGAAATAAACGTCATAGAAACCTTTTTAGGGTCGTCCTGAAGTCTTACCAGTTGAGTTTAGTTAGAGTTTTCTGCCAAGTTGTGGAACTCTCTAGCGAGATCTATTTTTCCTCACACCTACAACATTGGTATCTTTAATAGAAGACTCAATAGGTATGGCAATCACGAGGACTTGCGACAGAAATGAAAACTTAAATCCAGTACCAGTCCGAGGTAAATTTTAGGATGGAGCGAAGTCCAATTATTAATCCCACTTACTTGCCCAATTTATGTTTTTAATATAAACTATGGCACTTGGTGCCTGGAGCGACCGCTCCGTTCGCCCAATGATAGGGCCGGCTGCTTAATCCTATACACCAATAACGTTAGTCACGTGGCCATGTCGATGACGACTTAAAGGAATTTACTCGCCTTCAATACTTGAACATGAAAGTTTTCACTTTAAATAGAAAGTAATTAAATATTCTTTGTTACCGAACAGCAGAATTCCAAACTCAAGATTTGCCAAAGAACCATGGAACGCAGCACTTTAGGTGTTAAAAAAACTGACCGAAGACTTCGCCTGGGGTTTATTTTCAGTATGCAACTCACAATTTCAAACATTTTGTTAGCATTATTATAATATTATGATAGAGAAGGCCAGGCAGAGGGAGAGAGAATTACAGAAGTAGGTTGTTTCAAAATAAACCCTGTTTCCCGCGATTTAGTCCATGTAAACTTAGAAGAGCCCTTATGCATACTTAATCTGAGTCTATTGAAAAATCCGTTCTTAGCCGACGTGTAGTATAGACTGAAATTTCATCCTTGTACGTCCCGCGATTTTCGAGATTCCATGAACGCGACCTTCGCTTATGTATATACATTAAAAAGCTTTTCCGCATTAATATATTGGAGAGATATAATATTTTAGTCATAAAAATAATATCTACATTATATTGAATACTTCTTTCTTTAGTCTAGGGTAAATAAAGGATATTTTTATTTTATACTAGCTGTACCGCTACATTTAACGTACTAAAACTGGCAATTTTAACTTGTAGCGACTTATACTCGTTTAGATATTTTATTTCAAGAAGGGTTCGGAGCCATTTCAAAAAATCCCGGAGCAGAAGGCAGGGTCACTACCCACTGCGCCAACGGGCCAGTTTATATGCACAAAAACATACGGAAATTTAAGAAAGATGGTGATTTCACTAGCAGAAATCTTTGAAATAAAAAATGAGTTGTAATGCACTATAAGTGGCTCCGTTAAAGAAACTCCACATTTAAGTGTCACTGTATATGTTTTTGTAACAAACTGCCCTACGACATTCGGGAGATGTTTTTAAATAAATTTAAACCTTTTATAAAACGTAAACTCATTCAAAAATCCTATTATGATATAAAGAATTATATGAATGATGATAATGCTTGTAAATAAATAGCTATAACTTAAAAAAAAAAAAGAATGTTAGAAATACTTTTTAGGTATGTCTAATATTCCCTTTTTCCCGTCCTACTTAGCTTAAATTAAAAGCTTGTATTAGGAGTGGGTGCGACAATACCCCAACGGCGGTGGGGTTTGAACCGGAATCGCTAATTAACATCCCGTCGCAGTTTTGTGTGTTCCGGACGGTTCTCCCGTGAGAGTTGCGGAATGTATTTGATGAAGGTGTGATAACCTAATGCTGTTTTGGTATTTTCAAGTAGATATATTGGTAGATAAATAAGTAAGGACCTATTCCACACAAATTTAGGTAAAAACAATTATAAAGATATACAGATAAAACCGTAATATGATAATGCAAAGGCAGCCTTACTGCTAAAAGCAATCTCAGACAGACAACCTAATAACATAGGAATAAACAATATAAACAATATAACAAGAAAAGAGCATACTCATTTCTCAAAGGTCGGCAACGCCTACTACTAATAATATATGGTTTTATATATACAAATAATACATACATATTTAAATAAATATTTAAATATATATTCAGAAAATATACATGTTGTGGCACATGGCAGGGTACAGTGCCACGACTGGAATCATCCCCCTAGAAGAGAGTCAGGAAAGAGACAGGAAAGGAAGAGTAAAGGATAGAGATGGAGAAAATGTAGATAGAGAGGATGTATAGTTTTAGCCATCACATCTATTTTTCATATGAGTTATGTTATTTAATACAGACTAGTATTAAAAATGCGCTAAAAATCTGCTTTCTATCGAAGTATATAAAACAACAATATTATGAAATATATCATAAACACAGTTTCGTTTTAATCAAGTACTGTTAGTACTTAGTAGTAACGAAGTTTAATCAAGCGTCGTATAATGCGTTCAGTCTAAAAATGCACGACCCTTCAATAAAATTCATCATTTTATAGTGTGAAAGTAAATATTAATTGAACGCTTGTTTGTGTGTGTGCAGCGATTTTATTGTAAACTCAAACTCAACTCAACTAATCGCGCGATCGGTTTAGCGGTTTGGAGGCATTTTTAGACTGTACGCACTCTACATGTGTAAAGGGAATCCAGTTGGGACGCGAAATTCAACCGCGAAGAATTCGCTAACATCAGGCGGGAGGGGCCCCCCCCCCCCGCCCCGGGATTTTCATTCTATTAGATACAGACTCTTGAAATTTTCCATGTCAATAGAACATTCAAAAAACTCACAAGGAAAATTATTATGAATGAAATTGGACAACAACTTTTAAAGACATTAAACAGAAGACCCTTATCACATCCGTAACCCTTCCACCCCATAAGCAAGTTTTGAGATACTTTTGCACACTTTATTTGTCAACTATTTAATAACCTTCAAACCGTAATCAATAAAAATTAAATTATAGAACAAATATATTACAGACTCTCTGTTTAGTAACCCTTCTTACTTTACTTGTACAATAACTGACTTTAAGAGCTTAATTTAAAAAATAACATACATCTAAAATGTTATTTACAATATATATGATAATTTATTACCTTTTTTCACCAACATAACCTCCCCAAGGACCCAAAAATCCAGTAATATCTTCAGGGTTGTCATTTTTGTTCCTTTTCTTCTTGTCCAAGGGTCTCTTCTTTATAGTTTCAAATACAGTCCTACCTTCTGCTTCAACTGGTGCCGCCACCATAGCTGATACTAAAAAATTTTTATTATTAATAATGCAAGAGATATTATTAGTCATCCATAAATTAAGTTACACAATTATAAATTTAAAAATCGTAACATTCATTTGACTCAATTTATGGTACTACTCCTTAATATATTAACAGGACTATTTGCATAATATACCCTTAGGAACTGGTAAAACCATAACATAACCATATTGGTAACCATGTTAACTGTATTGGTAACACTCTCCATGTCTATCTTATCTATAATTTTACCATTTTCTTGCTTTTTCAATTTTACAAATCCATGATTTGTCTTCACCTATGATGTTTAACAAATATAATAGTTAATGGAAACTTTAGAATTTTTTATCAAAAGCTGTTCTGTTTTTGATTGATTATATGATCAAAGTAATGAGAACACTGTAGCTCAAAAGCACCAGTGCTTACATTACAAAAACGATGAATGGCTATGATATTTCCCTAGGGTACCCTGACAGTATACTGGCAGTCTATACTACACAAATTTATCACCAGCACAAGCACTGAGCAGTGCTCATAGTATATATTGTAACATGCCCCAGGTGTGATAGTAGTGAAGCTCATGCCTGTCCTGCAAAACAAAGATTAATTTGATTGCAAACTGCTTAAGATTAAAGTACAAACCTACTATAGCATCTCCTTTTTCATCTATACTAGGTTCTGTAGAAGGGTCCACAGCATACCCATAACTTGTAAATGTTCGTCTTTGGTTCTCAAACTGAAATTCACTTATATGAGCCTTCTCCACATACCCAGAAAGCATATTCCTTGTGGCTTTCATTTGCTGTGTTTGAAAAGGATTTTCTGGACCATATGTGGGTGCAAAAAGTTCCTCATACTTTGGATTGTGCATTAATTCTTGATTATTGTTTACAAGTACTCTTGAGTCCTCATTATTCTGAAATATTAATTAATCACATGTTGTATTTAAATTCCAACATTAATTTCTATTTTGACTATAATATATAATATAAACTATAACAAATTATGCTAGAAAAAATATATAGATACATAAGTATGTATTTAGAAAAATACAATTATCTTTGCCCATATCATAAAAATAGTTTATTTACTTGTGTTCTATTTAATACCTATATAATAAGCTTTTATTTAAATGTACAAAAATTAATAAAATAAACTTTTCCAAAAAATCTTTTACTATTTATATTTTATTTTACTATTTACTACTACTTAATCATACAATTTATTTTTTACTTTTTTGTTATATCTGAACAGGTCTTTCAGCCAGTTTCTCAGTATTATTACAGACATCTATTGCCACCTTACACATTCATCATCACACACTGATTACAATATAGGATTAAAAAATCGTAAAGATGGATCAAATGAACCCAAATTTGATGAGATTATTCCATTTTATTGAATCATTCTATGGCCACCACTAAATACAAAGTACTTGTCAAAACAAATCCAACAAACCCAAACTTAATTCAAATAAAAAATATAACTATATTGTGTCATAATGAAGTTTCTATGCTCTAATTCCAGCTCCTGCATCAGATCAGCTCCATCTCATCATAATAATACATTGTTATCTTATATACATATGTGTGCAAAATTTCAGTTAAATCAGTTAAAGATATCCACTCCAAAATTGAGTTGCAAGATTCCATCCGAAAGAAGATACGTTGCAAGTTGAATAAAAGCTTTTAAAAAGTAACTAGTTGTTGGATGCTATGAATCTTAATAAGAATAATTAAAGTTTAAGTGATTTACCGTAGGAGTGACTACAGGTGCAGCACATATTTGCATGGTTTTAGCCACTGACAGTCCCGGATCAACAGGCTTTAGGTGTTTCAGCAAAGTTTCATTACTGTTTTGCTTGTTTGATTCACTCTCTATGTCTGATTCATCTTCTGAACTACTCCCATAATTTTTTATATTCAACATTTTTACACAACTAACTAAATCTCTATATCTTTAAAATAACATTAACATTAAACAAATATATATAGAATATTATGTTAGAAGTTTAGAACTATCACTTAGCACGCCACAACTTATTTTGTTCCTTTTTTGTCCACACTGACGCACAACACAAGTTTTCTGTTGTGACATTTGTCACACTGGAGTTTGACAGTTGACAATTAAAGTGTTGTACATCTTTACAGATTTGTACAAACAACAGTAAGGAAACTGTAATTATTAGTGATTTAAAATTTACTATTTATAAAAGTGTATTCATCATATTAAACTGAAGCTAATATGAAATGGCTGCTCTAAACATATAATTATTAGTATAAAACTACAGCACTATTTTCAATACAGGTAAAAAAGAAATGCTTGTCATCAATTTGACCAACATAACAGCAAAAATCTATCGTAGGGTCAGGTGATGATTTCTTGTGACAGTTCCCAATTGTAGTAAATTTTGCAGAAATTAATTAAAATACACAAAAATGGCCCTACAAGCTGCAGTTAAAGGAAAACTGATTAGTGTCATCGGTGATGAAGTAAGTTAACTTCCTTAGTTTCATTGCGCTGCTTTTTCTTATATTGTTTTAATATAAAACAAAAAATGGCAAACCATTACTTTATTTTTAGTTTGTATGAATTTAATCTAGCTCTAGAACTTAGAGTATATTGAAACTTTTGTTACCCCTATTTCAGGATACCTGCGTTGGTTTTCTCCTTGGAGGAATCGGAGAAATAAACAAGCACAGACATCCCAATTTTATGGTTGTAGACAAAAGCAAGTATTTTCTTAGTATTTAATTTGTGTTAAATGTAAGCTTGGTTCGTGAAAGTATTAAAATCCACATATATTTACTTATAAAATGCTTCTCAAATCTTTATATACAAAAGGACACCTAATCTCGAAAACAGTAGTACATACAAAGATGAAATTGGCAAGGAGGTAGTTAGTAGACATCAGCTAAAAAAGGCGATAAGGCCGGATTAGGAAGATCTAAGGGTTCATTCCATTTTACATGAAACAGCAGCAGGAAACAGCTTGTTATCTTAATGTATTTAAGAAAATATCATGCTATTATTCTACTGGTGATAGAATTGTTAACAATAACTTTACTTTCCCTAGAATAGTGACCTACCTTATGACATAATTTACTGTACAATACTAATGCCTATATTTTCTTTAGACACTCCTGTCAGTGAAATTGAGGACTGTTTCAAGAGGTTTGTGAAGAGAGACGACATTGACATCATACTTATCAACCAAAATGTAATATTACCCGTTCTTTGGGTTGTTTTTTTTTTCTAATATTAAACTAGCGTACCCGGCAGACGTTGTTCTGCCCGAACGTTGCCTTACTTACTATTCAATATATAAACGATTATTTTATTAGCATTTAGTTTGCATAAAATATATATAATATTATGGTACAAAATCGAGACTAAAACAATCCTATGTTTTACAGATTGCAACGAAATTCTATCAATATCTCTTCTGGCTCAGTACTTTTAGAATTTATCGTGTACATACATTGTCATATTCATATATGCCTTAGCGGATTCGGCAGACGTTGTCTTACCTGATATTTACAACCAGACGAAAGGTCAAGTAGCAACGTCATCTATTTAAGATTTCATCCATAAATTACGTTACACTAATTTTACGACTTTTACCTCCCCCCCCCCCGATTATTTTATTAGCATTTAGTTTGCATAAAATATATATTATGGTACAAAATCGAGATATATTTTACTTCCGATTGACATTAGAATGATAAAATTTGACGAGAAGCAATATCTTGTATAGTCGACCGAGAAAGTGCTTTACCATTTTGGATGACAGTTCCTAGTTAAAGAAAACTTTGCTAAGGGTTATTGTTAGAAATTAACATAATGACTTATCAAGCGAAAATGACCCTTTTAACTAATTGACGTGCAATCGACATTCGACTTTAGCGTGGCAAACCAATTTCTTGGTCGACTATACTTACAAGTATTGGGAAAATTCCGAAACCATTAAATTTATAGTGACATCACAAAAAAAAAGTTAATTTCTAACAATAACCTTTTGCAAAAGTTTCTTTAAGCAGGAACTATCATCCAAAATGGTAAAGCACTTTCTTGGTCGAATATACCTACTGAAGATAAGTCAATACAACATCTTCTATAATTTTAATTATTATAACAGATAAACGCCGTATTTTTAGTCATATAACTCGTCATTAAGGCCGGCAACGCATCTGCTTGCTTCCTGGTCGTGCAGATGTCCATGGGCGTCAGTAGACACTTAGCTGCATGCTGCCTGCTCGTTTGCCCCTTGAAAAGTAAAAAAAAACACGGAAGAGGTTGAATATTTGAAGACCAGTGTTAGAATTGGTCACCCATCTACCACCCGGCCGCAATAAGAGCTTAACCTTGCGATTAACTCAAATACAGGTCACTTATTAAGCTACGACCCCTTTATTATAAACATTCATTAAATAATATTACATAATATATTCTTTAAAGAACAGAGAACACGTTATAAGGTAAAACTAACTCCTCTATTTGTTAATGTATGCAGAATAAATCTGCTGAATTGGGAACACGGCATTATAAGGTTAGAATGGCATTAGATAGGACGATCACGTAGCAAACATAGATCTCCGAAAGTGAAAAGTGCTTTTTGTACACGTAAGAGCTTTAGCTACATTATTGCTTTGCAAGGTGTTTTATTTTGAATACACACACACTCACAGACACACACGCACGCACGCACGCACGTACGCACGCACAGACACAGGCACAGACACACGCACACACGCAGACACACAGACACGCACGCACACTCAAAATATATAGACACATATTATCATTGTTTAGCAGTACTTAATTGTATATAATTACATTTAAGGATACTTAAGAACGAAACTTCCTGACTCACTCATTTTTAATAATGCTTAATAGGTTGGCTCCAGACACAAGATATAGTTCATAAGTTCTTGGATGAGGTAATGCGCTATTATTAAGATCTAATTCATATATATTTAAGTTTTTGCAAATAATCATTTATTTATTTTAATCTCTACAATCTCAAGACAAATATCATTCAGTGACATTGATCGGGACCCACTGTTTTACGTGCCTTCCAAAACACAGGTGTGGTCGAATATTTGATAATTACTATAAATGGTATTAAAATAGATGACCCTGTATTAGTTTACGATTCCTAGAACACAGCGGGTACTCCTTGCAAGTCCCCTATTAACTTAACAAGTAATTTCTGAAAACATGTCGATACCTGGAATTCTATCACAGAGTTGTTAATTCCTGTTTTTGAACCATTGCTTTCGGTTACGAATTCCCTCATTTCAGTTTGTGTGACGTCCTACGTGGAAATTCAATTCCAAATTCAGAATGTAGCTTCTAAAGTTAATATCCTCATAATGGCTTCGCATCGAGTATCAGAATCGCTTGGCGTTATGACCATGCCAAATTAAAAAAGGAATGTCAAATGGGCAGAAAATTTTATACTTAAATATCTGTGATCAAAATATTCTCCAATCATCCGGATTACCATGTAAGCAATCCCAAAAATAACCGTCAAAATAAATCTTACAACTAAAAGCCACGTGTGTTACATACATAACTCAGTTACTACCGCCTAATTGAGGAGGGAAGAGGAGAGGACCAAAAAATTATGTGTAAATATAAAAGCGAAAGGTCAAGGAAACCCGAATGAAATTTGATCAGGGAGGTAGTTTGTAGTTACTGACTATGGTTAAGAACGGATTTTTCGATAGGGTCAAATTAAGGAGGTCTAAGGGTTCTGAAAGCAGTTAGTATTGTATATTGTCTTCCTTAATCGTGTCACGCTTTTAATCAACGCTATTACAACCCCCGTGACGGCTAAGAAATGTCGGCTGTAGTTCTAGCACGACCATTTTTATCCTGAGTCGACTTGTCCACTTACGTAGGATGAAAATGTTTGAGCTAAGCCCACAGGAGACGAATCTTAATCGTGTCACGCTTTTAACCAATATCAATGCAACCCGCGTGACGGCTAAGAAAGATCCCCTGTTTCGTAGTCTAGCACGAACATTTTTATCCTAAGTAAAG
>JANCMC010023131.1:0-12531 GCA_024363005.1 Charaxes varanes | reverse complement strand
GTTGCAATTAGGGAGCGTGACATGAGACCTCTTTATGTGTTCTAAGTGGTGGAAATATTCGGTTTTCGGTTAATGTTGCTGTCATTTAAGGTACTTGCACAAGCTCGTTTGCGTGAATTGTTTTTCTTTTGGGTCTTTTGTTGCAATTAGGGACCTCTTTATGTGTTCATGAGACATGAAACCTCTTTTTGTGTTCTAAGTGATAGAAGTATTCGGTTTTCGGTTAAAATTACTGTCATTTGAAGTACTTGCACAAGCTCGCTTGCGTCGGTTGTTTTTCTTTTATCTCTTTTGTTGCAATTAGGGAGTGAGACATGGGACCTCTTTAAGTGATGTTCTAAGAGGTGGAGATATTCAGTTTTCTTTTGTATTTATATTTCCTAATCAGGCTGTGATTTTGGAAATTCATGTACCTAAAATGACTGTCAATTAAGGTACATGCATGACCTCATTTGCGTCGATTGTTTTTCTATCGTCTGTTTTGTTAAAATTAATTAATTTAACAGAACTTGCAACACAGCGCAATTTAATTAGAGGTAGCGCCACGCTTGCAGCAATTTTGGTTTGCAGCCGAATTAGGTCGGTGCGTCAGGGTACCTCTTTCTCACTTAAGATCGACGTTAAGTGGTGGCAATACTTTCACGTCAAGTGATGGAATTCTTGTCGCGTTTCGTTCGGTTTGTGAGACTTCCTGCGTGCGTAGTGCGAGTTTTCTAACTTTTACGCGTTGGTAAGGTTCACTTCAATTATGGAAATTGATCAGTGTTACAACGTTACCGCTAGGCGGCGCTGATCAATCTCCATACAAATTTAAGCAAACTTTACCAACGCGTAAAAGTTAGAAAACTCGCACTAAGCACTCTGGTGGCCAAAATCCATTTTTAAAGGCCGGCAACGCATCTAGTTTCGGTAGTCACTAAGATGATGAACCGCCCGCCCGTTTGCCCCTTGTAATATAAAAAGAATACAGTACTATGCGTATAATATGATTTGTGAAAGACAAAAGTTTGGTTAATGTTTTCATTTATTTGTTAATATTTTAGGGATATCTTCTACCTAACGTTATTCCGGTGTAGAACGAGGGTTCACCTAAATTGCGGATGATGTAGCTGTGGGGCGATTAAAGATGACCGATTTTCGCCTGACGCCATCCCCGGAACCCCCATAATCTCACAACTAATATCACTCAGTGACACTGGGACACACTGTTTTATGTGCTTTCCGGAAAACGGAGGAGATCGAATATTTGAAAAATTTGTGGGTGAATGGGTCACCCATCTATCTACCGGCCGCGGGAAGAAGTGCTTAACTTAGCGATCGACTCAAATGCCGGCCACTGATTAAGTCACCACCTCGATTGTTAGGGAACAAAATTTTTAATAAAGAACCGACTACACCTACCGACCGACCGATTATGTAGTCTGAAATGATAATACTGTTTACGATGCGACCGCGTTAATTAAAAACTTTGAGCTCCGGTAGTTACAAACACTTTCAAAATTTAAGCTGGATCACATCGGAAAGCTTAATTATTCCAAGTACAGCTTTGGCGCTGGAACTGTAACTAGCAACGACGGATGCCAACTTCTAGGAATTGCTATTACCAAATTAGAAAAGTTCATTATTAGTTTTGGTAAGAATATGTTAACACTTTTACGAATCTGGAGCGACCAAAAATATCATCCTAAGTGCTATGCAATAAAAAAAATCGCCAAGTACTTTCGGTGTTTACCAACAGTTTATCTATATTTGTCTAAAAAAACGAATTCTATAATTTTCGATAGCACCAAAGCTCTACTTAAGATACCAACTGAGAAACAAAGCAAAGTATGGTAACATAAATCAGCCATGGTATTTACTTATATATAGACTAGCGTACCCGGGAGACACAGTCCTGTCGGCACTTTGGGTTACTTACTATTTACTACAATCTATGATCCTGTAATATTATTCCCGTTTTCGTCAATTGCAATTGGAATAAAAATAGCCAAAAGCGTGTCAAGACGCTTATATAGAAGGGTATCGTATCTGATACAAGACAAAGGTATTAGTTAAAGAACTGCAAGAGTTTTTTTTCCGATTTCACTCAAAATAATTTTATTAATGAGTTTGTCATCAACATGGAAAATTTCAAGTCTCTGCATCTAATAGTTTGGAAGTGCTAGGACGAAAATACTAGTTGCGGACGGACAGACAAAGCGTGCGGCTTGGCGTGTAAACTCTATGGAAATATCTTCACCGTAAAACACGCCAATTTCAACGCCATATTATGTTTGAATTTGGTGCGAGACGTGCGGCCGCACGTGACGCGCCACTCCGAAAATGAGGCCTAATTTTGTCTAATGAGTCCTTGGAGGACTATGAAACCCTAAGAAATAGTGTTTTAATATGCTCTCATATACATTTGATATATTAATGAGTCATCAAGAAGAACACTTTTGTGTGCATTTGTGTAGTCGAAAATGTTCTAGTTAACGTCGTATATCTCTAAACAGCTTTTTTTTATAGCATTTGTTCGACTAACTATAGATGACGCTAGAGGGCTTAGCACGAACATTCTCGATAGTTTTACTTACTTTTGCATTCGAAACGAAACGTCAAATGAAGGTTCGTGCTTCTATTTTACACTACTTACATGGCCGTTACGTCTAGGATTCGATATGTGCAAGTTCTGATTTAGCAACTAATTTGTAAAACAGTATTAATAATGTAACATTTGACGTTCGGTTTCGAACATAAAAGTAAGTAAAAGTATCGAGAATGTTCGTGGTAGGCCATCAGAATGTCAACCTATGTAATAAGTTAATAATATTTTTTTTTGAGTACACATACACAATACTAAATATATGGGGAAGGTGTTAAAGAAAATTGTTCTTTATAAATATGTAGGTCTACACTGTGGGAATATTACGTACTTGCTGTAACTATGATTGTGCTAAATTTTGAGGGTTTTTATTTTTCTGTGCGGAACCACAATTATTTAGCTAAAACATAGTGGCTTATGTTAATCCTTGTAACATCATCTATCTACCAGTGAAAGGCCCGCTTAAATCGGGATAGCCGTTTTGGAGATAACCCGGAAAAATCACACCGCCAGACTGACACACCAAAATGCTATAGGTACCGTATATATAGTCATATGAAATTAGTAAAATATAATTTCGTTCTTACGCTGTTTGACGTTCGACGTACAGACCCTTCAATATTATTTATACGTATATAGGTATAAAGGGGGAGGCCTTTGCCCAGCAGCAGATAGTTTTGAAACTAAGATGGTCAATAACGTGGTAAGATAATCTTCTCTTTACCGTATTATTTTTCATTATGAGGAAAACATATTGTTAAAATTCCAAGGGATGGTTATTGGAAATGTAATATGGTTTTACTATTGCATTATTCCAAAATGTGTGATAGCAAATTACAATATCCAATGACTGGTCATAAAAGTCATAAATTATCCGAATTGGGACAGGCAATGTCCCTAGTCGTATCGAACGCGAAGACGTAAGGGTTGGGTAAGGAAAATCCGGACAATCGAGATGACATTTGGCCGACGTCTCGAGAGGGGTAACACGGATCCGACAGACGGATAATGATCTCGTAACTATCGAGGGGTATCGATTAGACATACGAATTGCGTAACCTCAGCCGCAGCTGCACGGATATGGATTCACATGTTAGTGCCGATAGTGTGATACGTTATACGGTTATTGTGTGTTTTAACCGATCTCATCGATCGAGGTTCTCACACCGATTGGACAGGACAGGAGGACAGGAGAACATAGATCTCCCGTCCAAACTTACTTCCTTCCTAAGGTTTCCCTTTCCCCCGGTGTTAAGATTTATATTGGGTTTAATATCTTGAATATTAATACCTTATTATTTTAATATAATTATATTTAATTCCCGGTTCGGGCCCATCTTGGAGTATTTAGTCCAGCGCGTGCAGGGAATGATGTCCGTCCGTCTGCCGCCCGAGGAGAGCGGCTACCACACGGACGAGACCAAGATGCCTTTGCCCGATGCCTCCGAGAACGAAGGGGACGGCATGCAGGAGTCGAGGATGCCAGGGGTGGTCGTGCGACCCTCGCGGACGAAGCCCGGTACCTACGAGGTTGAGATAGATGTGGTGGTCGATGACGGCCAACCGGACAAAGTAGACTGAATTTGCTCAAAGTTCTAATCGGTGATATAAATCGAATTGATGTGCGTTTTGAAGTAATTTTATTTATTTATTTATTCTTGCCATATAGACGAATAAATTATTTTTGTGGTGTGCATTTATTGTTTATATACATGTCCCGGGTGATATTAGGCACTTTTACCTATCTAAAATTTGTTTTTTTTTATTTATTTGTTACTGACAATTTTTAATTCAATATATAAATGAAAATAACCGCTTACATACGATATGACGATTACTGTAGGGTTTTTTATTTCTGTAAATGTTTTTTAAAGAGCAAACACAAATTTAGAGCAACTAAAGTAAATCGATTTCGTAATCGCAACCCCAAATTATTATGAATCTTATTTTTCCTGAATAACAATTGTATTCCGTTCTCAACTGTCTGTGTAGCTTATTTGGTCTATGTCAGATAAGTACAACGTGATCAAAGGAAATAAAAATCTCAAATTTTTGCTAGCTGCCAGGATTGAACCCGTAGCTGCTAAGGCACATGTTTTAATCCTCGGCCTTGTTCGGAGCTATTTACAACCGCAGGGTACGAAGCTACAAAAACTCGAATGTGAACTTTAAGTATTTTTTTTTTCCTTGAATTTACTCTTACATTCAAATTTATCTTTAATCCTATATGTTTCACATTCTGGAAAAAGATGAAAATGTGTAAACCTCCCTTTTAAAGGCAGTGTTGAGTGTAATATGAACTCATTGAAACGTATTTTATATTATTGTGATTTCGTATTGTTATGCCCAAAAAACTTCTTACAAAGTTACAAATTGGTTTTACACAGGCGATTATAATTGGTACAACAAACATGTTAAAAACAAGATTGTAACGGGTAAATCAACAAAGCTGAGAATTGCAATAAAACAAGTGATTAATTTCTTTGAAGATCCCCTATGAATTTTTACCGCTGCTACTCATGCTACCACCAAGGGCATCGCCAAGCGCACCTGTCCCTTCTAAAGATTAAAAAAATTTAGCCAAATGAATAGAAATCAAAAGTCTTACATCCATTCGTTTGACTGATGAAACAACTGTTCGATTTCCATCACTTCTTTGCTGCAATACTCTTAACCGCATATAACATTTAAGCTTTTCCCATAATCCATATGTATTGGTTTGTCCCCCGTCCCCTTCCTCCCTGAGCCATTGCCTGGTGACGAAGGTTTACAATAAGCAAATCTAACTTTCAATAAGTACGAAAGTTCACAACATATAGAGTTAGAAAAATTTCTCTTTAGACGGTATACCTAAATAAAAACTACGCGTTTTAAAAAAAGCCTTCGCTAGGAGTGTCGATAAGTCCCTAGCCCAGCCCAGGGTCAAACCTTAAATCGAGCACCTTATAAATTTTAGCCTAGCCTTCTATCCGCTGAGCTATTGAGATTCCTTACTATAACAAAGTCTAATCAACAGTTCTTCATTCATATAGACTTTTACAAGCTCTTATTATGAACGTCCTATGTATATATTTTTTATTATTTAATAATATGGTGATAAAATTTTCGTTTTGAAAGCTACGTTTAAGAGGGTTCGTCGCGTCCTGTAATGAGAAGAGCCCACTACAAACTCTACAGAACGTTAAACCGTGGGTTTCTTTGTAGAGAAGGCGTTTTACTGTAATAAAATCTTCTCGATATCTTGTTGACTTTTATGATCATTAAGTCGATTATGTGCGGCTTAAATTGTAAGGTAATGTCGCGGCGCGGGCGTGCGTATTACAGAGTCATTACGGAGTCTTCCTGTGTCGTGCTAACGGTACAGAGACTGGTTTCATCCCGACCTGCATCTAATGGCTCCGCACACACTCGCCGCCATCACGCCATCATTCTGCTCGTGCACATTTACTTCCCTTTCCGTGTTTTTTCTGGCGTTGTCCTAGTAGGGCACGACTGCGCGATGCGAACAAACATATTGATGTCTAACAAGCGTCGTAATTGAAATTCGCCAGATCCCATCGTCTTCAATTATGCCTCTCAGCCATCAGTAGGTTTGATCGAACGTTCGTAGGGACTAATTTCACACGCATCGCGCATTCGCATTCTAATAATAATAATAAATAATAATAATAATAATAGCCTTTATTCAGATATTAGACTAAGTTTAGAATAAATATTATTAGTGTTAGAATATTGTAATTAGGTTAAGCATTCGCATTCTATTAGGTCATAAATAAATAAATAAATATAAATCATATTATTACGCCACAAACATTCTTTTACATGTAATTCATTTAAGTAATATTTTGTTAAACAATTGAGGATCAGGCGTTGATTTCTGAAGAACTTTTGCTATCTCCTGATGGTGTTTCGGTTTTGATCGAAACGTGTATTGAAACACAACACCGAAATGACACGTACATTGTTAAATGTAAATAGAATTTTACAAGCTCTTTTGAATCGGCAAAAAATTTTAAATTTTTAAAATATATACTTCGGAAAAACCGAGCCAAGAAAAGAACCAGCAAGAAACTTGTTAGCCACTCTTTTAAAAATAATTCTTACAGAAATGATTTTTTTTACATTTTTGCTTACTATTAAGTACAAAGTTGGAGCGACTCAACTCCAAGCAGTTTTATCCTCAATATAGTTGTTGACTATATACTAATAAATGTATGCCTTACTAATAAATTTGCTTTAACATGTTTAAATTTAATTGGAGACAGATTTAATATGGCATCTGGAATTTTGTTAAAGAATCCTATACTAGTGCCCACAAACGATTTCTGTACCCTTCCTAGACGCAGGAGTCACAAGTGAGTTCCTGCTTCTAGTTTGCTTTCATGCATATCACAATTTTTTTTATAAAGGTGAATATTTTTCCTAACAAACATAATATTAGCAAGTACTGTGAAGCAACTGTAAGTATACCTATATCTTTAAATTTTTTAATTTATAAATCGACCGTACGGCTTTCTGGCGCCTTTTGTAATACAAAAATTTTCCCTATGTCAGCCGCTTTTCCCCAAAACAGAACTCCATAAGACATTAAGCTATGAAAATTACACAATTTTAGCTATTTCGACATCTGTTACTTGTCTAATTTTCCTGACGGAAAAAACGGCTGTACTTACGCAAGAACCGATACATATAAGGTGCAGTAGCACCTTAAAATCAAGCGCCAATCTCAAAAATACACAATTATCTTCAATTTTCAGTGTTTCACCATTGATAGTTAATGTTTGACCACATTTACTTTTTACATTTGTTAAGCTAAATTCTAAGCATTTCGTTTTCTTTGTTTTTAAAACACCAGTAAATGTTTAGATTAACTGGTGTACGTAAGCCCGTAGCTCATTAACACACAAAACATACTCATTGACACACAAATATCAATATTCCAAATGTGCGACCATTAATGCCCTACACCATACTACGTGTCGCCCCTGGTTTTGATTATTTATTTTTATGAAGACATACATTTGCAACCATGACTATATACAATAAACAAGAAAAAGTACTGAACGGATTATCATGCGGTTTACACCAAAGAGTGAATTATGGAGGAACGTTTATATAAACGTTTTAAATAGATTTGTTTTAGACATATGTCTAAATATTATATATGTCTAAATAATTGTTTTAAAAATAAATGTTAGTTTACACATTTTTTGAGATTTTGAACCTGAAATTCCTAAAAATTGTATACTCCAAATATAAAATGAACATACAAACAAAGATTATGACAAGTAATAAGATATAATAAATATGTTCGTGTCATAATAACATCGCCGAGATATAACGATATGTTGGTACCCTCATAAGTCGTTAACTATATAAATTATTATGCACAAATAGATGTAGACAGTCAGTTTGTGCTAAAAAGTGATTTCTTCTGAATAGCAGGGATATATGAATATATCTCATTTGGGTAATCATGCAGTTTGATTACTTTTCCCAAAAATGTATATTTCTTTATTTCTTTTTCTCTAAGAAGTTGTTTTCACTCTACTGAGTGATATTCCATTGGCTGGAATTTTTTTTCGAGTTATTAAATAGGGCATTTTTGAGCTTTTGGACGTTAATCTTAACATTATACACCCACATATACAAGGATTTCTGTATTGAAATAGTAAAGAAATAACCGCGACGTGGCCGTTCAATTCTAATCTGTCCGCAACAGAATTACGGTTCGCGAAGTTAATATTTTTATGTTCTAATTCTGAAATCCTTGTATATATGTGTATATGATATTGACATTTACGTCAAAATGCTCCAAAACGCTGTAAAGTCAGCCTCTCCCGATGGAATCTCACTCAGGAGAGTGCAAACAACTACTTCGCGAAAAAGTAATAAAAATATTCATTTTTGGAGAAAGTAACCAAACTGCAAATTATCCCCATTTGCAATAAAAAATTGTTACTAAACATAGATCTTTTAAAGACTGACAAATAATCCTTTATAATCATCAAATTAAATTAACATTAAGTCGAAACCTCATTGGTTACGTTCTCTCGTACTGTTTGTGTGCTACATAAAAGTAATATAACAAAAAAATATTTTAATTTAGTAGGGCAGTAATTTTATTTATTTATTCATTCATTAGATATAAACATAGTGTAAGCAAAGGTGTAACTTTTATTCAAATTAAAAATATTAGAATGTTGAAAAGTTTGACTTTAGAGTTAAAATTTTCTGTGGAACCCCAGAAAAGAAAGCCTCACAATGCAAGGTCACATGTCCTGTTAGCGAGGCGTCACACCGGCTTTGAATGACAAGTGACAAACACACACTCGCTTCCGGTACCGCAGTCAGCTGATGTGTGGACAAAAAACCACCGAATGTCAATAACAAAATAAGTGGTACAAAAGTATTTGCGTGTTTTAAAGTGAAGTTTTTAAATAAAAATTTGTATTTTTTGTGTCCTGCAAATTAATAATAAATTATTCATAAAAACGCCAATTATTAATACGCAGGATGTTCGCTCGCTTTTAAATTATTTAAGAATCTCTTACGTTAAACGAAACAATATTAAATAGTGCACGTTCAATTTGTCGCTACAATTGTGCAAACGTCTATAGTCTGGAGTAAAATCAGTTGCCATGGAGTTGGTACTGACGATAATATGTGTCCAAATATCAACGGCTCTGTGCATGCCCCTGGTACATCTGATGCATCCGTACCCAAGACTGTCTCAGCAGAACCTACAACAGCAGTTACTGGAACTGCAAACTATAGACCAGCTCGGCCAAATGTGAGTATATCTTACTATTCTTTATAAACCGTTGTCACTATGGCACGCACGTCCCTTTACATCCTGGAAACCTTTTGCCCCAGAATCTTATCATGGATATGACACAAATTTGATACAGATTAAACTCTTCTGGAATATTTTATTCTTATGTATTGCTAGCGGATGCGGCAGACGTTATCTTGCTTGATTTTTGGTCAGACGAAAGGTCCAGAACGAAAGCCGTCTGCTGAAAGTATTCCGAAGTTGTGACCAAATTTGCATTTTTGTACTTACTTTTAATATTCTTTTGAGTTTTCTTTTCTTATTTGTTTTAAACCTACCCAGTAACACAGGGCATTTGTTACCAAACTAACATCTGTATATTTATAAACTCATAACTCATTATTGCAGGCATCGGCCCCCACCAATCTTGATTTATCTACCAGATCAAAAGATCGACGGCAACGTGAACTCAAACCAAAGGATACAAGATCGCGATCAAGACTTGAAGATGAAACATGACCCTTCTCAAACTATTGCTGGTGAAAACGATTTGGACTCCGTAGTCGTGGACGCTGAACCGGTTCCAATTCTTGAGGAACAGAAAGCAGTATTGTTGATTCCCGGTGGGAGGTTTTCTATAGGTGGAATCATATCGGCCATTCCTTTCTTACCAATAGAAATCAACGTTCCCGATACGATATCTTGGGCTTACAATGGCATCGCTGAGGGAATCGCTAGCATCATATCTATCATCGGATCTCGGCTACCCCAGAGGCCACCACAAGAGATGACAACCAAAGGCATAAACCTTAAATCGATGATCAATGACATGCAAATCAAAAATCTCAACAGACAAATACCTTTTGTAATATTACCTTTAAACGCATTGGGAAGACCTGTTGTGCCTTTACAATTGTGAGAAATATTTAAATCTATTAGATGTAAAATTAGATTTATCCTGGTCTAGTACCAGGATCCGCTTATATTGTAGAGGATGAGGCTGTGGGGCGAGTTGAGACGACCGACTGGCGTCTGCCGTCATCCCCGGAACCCCTTCAATCTTAGATGTAACATTATTACTTATTAATGCTATTTCTCATAAGTTAAGTCAAGATCAGGTTTGAGTTGTTTTATTAATAAATGGTAAAATTAAAACAATATCATCATAAAAGAAGTTTATTATTTTCAATACAATGACTTATTTAATTGCTTTACATAAAATATACTAATATAAGACTGGGTTCAAGAGTTTAACGTGCGTAAAAACAAGTCGAAACATGATTTTTTATACATTACAATATTACGAAATTAATGTTTTTATCAATAGAGTTCTTTATTAGATTTATTTTTAGCTTTTTGTACATTTTCACATAAAACAGTTACACTTTTAAACTCCAGTCTGTATAATAAAACTCTTAGCAATACATCCTATTCTGTCAGGTAAAGTATATCTGTTTTTTAGGAATACTTAAGATATACCTAATTTTCCCGTTTCCCTTTAAATTATTTTTTTAATATGATAACTTCTTATAAATCGATGAACGCTGGCTTCAAACACGAAAAGCATGACACATCGTCACGTTCCGCCTGAGCTGAGCTTACAAGCGGGAACGCCGACCAAGAGATAGAGAAGGACGATCGGCGCGTTCGGCGTTATCATGTAAAATTATCATCCGAAAATCAATTTTACAGACAAACAATTTTTTAATTTTTTATCCAAATGTAATGTACTATAATGTACATTAATATATTTAAAAATTTAAATGGTGCACCGTATAAAGAATGGTGTGTATAGAAAGTTATCCATCTTTATACCCACCGGATGATATTAAGTAAAAGTGGTCTAGAGCTCGAATACGAATAGCTAACTTACCCTACTTAACTAAAATGGCAACGCACGGACCGACTGACCACACTCCCATATAGATGTGTCCTACACATTATTTTTCCAAATTTAGCTATCACTAAAAGGTGTTCTCTAAAGCGAACTAAATTGTATGGAAAGAAGTTTTATTTAGTTGTGAGAATATTCACTAAATTCGTACCGAGAGTCGTTAATTTAATAACTTAAAAAAAACAATTATTAAACTATGTACTCGTGATACTTTTATAAATGGCTAAAATGTTTTGTTGTTGTGTACAAATAAAATATATTACGTGTAAACAAATTGGGTGGCAGTTAAATCGAAAACTACTAGAACTAAAAGAAAAAAGGATTAGATTTTCTGTTACTGTGGCTCTATTGCTAAGGTATTCCTTTCTTCGTCTTTCACATTGGTAGTTAGGGGTCATCCCCAAATTACGTCACAGGCTAAAGGGTATCACCAAAACGTGACACTGTTAACGGGCAGGGGATGTCAGAAGCTTTATGACGACACATGTCAAAATGATTTTACATTGAAAAAAATCAAATTGCTGTCTTTTTAATATTTTGAAAAATATGTGATGTCATACTAAGCCCCATTAGTTTAGAAAATGTGACAACCTTTGGCAAGGACAAAGGGAGTTAAAATATCGTAAAATTCGTGTGACGTAATTCATGTACGACCCCTTATGGCGATTGGCGTTGGCACGTTACTGCACGCGGGAGCTCTCGGCGTTTTTGGGGACGATGATGGACACCGGGTAGTCGAACTTGTAGAAGAAACCACGCGGGGGACCCTGGTGGAAGACAACATGTTTTTATATAGAGCACATAGCACGAATGGACTCGCCAAGATGGACTACAATTGCAACTTTCTGACTTTAGAACATCGAGATGATAAGTTGACGACTTTAGAAGAGTGGCGAGAAGTAGTTGGATGCGGGTGGAAAGAAATAGGGGAGAGTAGCAGGAACAAAAGGAGGCCTACACCCCGCCGTGGGCGTTTAAATACTAATAGATATAGTGATAGGTGGAAACGTATTTACACACACCAGATTCTGGGTACTCTTCAACTCACCGTGGGCTCAGGCGTGGTAGTGGAGTACTGCTCGGCGTCGAAGGCGCGTGCCTGGCGGGCAACAGCCCCACCGGGCGGCGCCACCACCACGGGGCTAAGGTCGGACGCCGCGGGCTGGTAGTCGTAATGGCGGTCGTACTCCCCTCTGGAACGGCGAGCAAATATCATAATATATGAACCTTCTGGTAGAGACTCTATCGTGGATAGTCACTTACGCCCAGGTTAAAGAA
>JANCMC010023127.1:0-74435 GCA_024363005.1 Charaxes varanes | reverse complement strand
AGCTGTTTTAAATTCTGTAGACATCTTCTCTTTGCAGATGATTTAAAATTATATAATGTTATTAAAACCCCCGATGACGTTTCTAATTTACAATCCGATTTAAGCCGTTTAAGCACTTGGTGTACTTCCAATGATATGGAACTTAATGTTTCTAAATGCTTTGTGATTCGTTTCACAAAAAAAATGAACGTTACGCCCGTATCATATCACATCAATAACCATTCTCTGACTGAATTGAACGAAATTCGCGATTTGGGAGTATTTATTGACAAATCGCTGCGATTTCATGTTCACGTTGATACCACATGCAGGAAAGCTTTTAAAATGTTAGGGTATTTGTTGCGAAATACAAAAGATTTCAAAAATCCACACACAAAAATTGTTTTATTCAATGCGTAGCACACTTGAATATTGCAGTGTAGCTTGGAACCCGTTTTATGAAGTGCATGTTAAGCGTTTAGAACAAGTGCAATGGCTTTACGTACACTCTAAGAGTTTATATCCTGCTTTGTTTTCGGAACGAAATGTGTGCCGATTGCGTGACCGACTCTATTTGGAAATACGCAAAAATAGAACAGCTATACGATTTTCAAACGTTTGTTGTACTTACCAAAACACCCATGATCAGTAAATATAAATGGGACAGTTAGAATAGATAGATTCAATGGTACCAATGATTGGAAATCACATCCATCGTCATTTAGACAGCTTTGGGTACATCATCTCTTCTTTCCATCGTAAACTGAGACCGCACTTTGAGATATATTGTTTTATCTAACCAAATTAATCTTATTAATCTTACGACTGGCCCGTTGGCGAAGTGGGCAGTGACCATGCCTTCTGCTCCGGGGTCGTGGTTTCGATTCCCACCTCGAGTCTGGGTGTATTATCCGAATGTATGTAATTATATATTTCTAAAAAAGAATATTTGTGTATAACAGGTATCAGGTGAAAACCTTTAATTGATGTGCATGTTGATTGCAGCCAATGGATTATTTCCTGGCCTTTACCAGACAGGATAACGTACATTCAAGATCGTTACGGCTTCAACGGAACTTTAAGATTTGATTATAATGTTTTAATGACCAATGTATTTTGGGTACCACACTACAGGGAAAAATTCATGGTCAAAATTTTTATGACCAGCTAAGCTAAATAAGGATAGCAAATTATTGCTGTTCTGAAGTGATCATTTATTATCCTAAACTGTTATAGATTTAAGTGCAAAATGAAGTCATCTGAACATACGTCAGCGTTGTAGTGTTACACACTATTAGCACCTAAGTACTACGTATATGGTACTCAACAATATGACGCCGATTCGGCACCTACGTAGAATAGTAATGCGCTTGGACATTGATACCGACCTTGGTAACTTAACCCGCCAATAATGCTGGACGAAAATAAACTTTATTAACGGTAAAAGAGAGGGTCAAAGTTAATTATGAAATTTATATTATTCTTCTTCTCATTCAGAAGGCTACTTAAAAGCAGATGTGCTTTTTAGTAGTCAGTGTCGTGTATATATATAAGCTTGCCTATTGTATCTTTTTCTTTGTGTAGATGTTATTTGTCTATTTTACTTCCACTTAAAAGTAGTAGCTAAAGTAGCTATGTGTTGTTGTAAGGTTATTTATTATACTCGGAAATTTATAATACTTCGAATTTAAAGCTTTATTTCAATACTGAAATGGGCTTAAATTTCTATATAGTTGTAATTTAAAGTACCCTTCTCTTGTCGACTGAGATTAAGGTCTTGGCTTATATAATTATTTAATCGGCGTTATTCAATGTCGTAATTAAATGTCATAATAAAAGAGGTGGGCCTAAAAGCACTAGGGAGAAAGAAAAGAAGAAAGAAAAGGAAATGGTGGACGGAAGAATCTTTTCTGTGAATAGAACATATGTTTGTATGTTTATGTTGTACGCAAAAAGGTTTGTAGACGAATTTCGACCAGCCGGCGATCTCTAGTACTAATAACTGGTTGATATCATAACTTCATTATTAATTCATTACAGTTATTTGTGTACTAGTGAAGTATTAAAACCCCTATGGTTTTTTTATATTTTTCACTTCTGTTGGGACTCCCAAAGTGCCAGTGTTGGTTTCTTTTAAATAAAATTTAAGGGAAAGTATTTACCGGACGAACGTTGATAAATATAAAAAAAAACACTGGTACCAGATTGCAACAACTTGTTCTATTCAATTAGAATTAAAATATTAAATAAGAGACAGTAAAGTTAAAGTAAGTTAAGGCATATAATATAAGGACATTACTGTAGGCATTAGGTGGACGTAGTCATTAAAAACAAAAATTATAATTATTTCAAAGCATGTTTTCAGTAAGGGAGTGGTTCGCTTGTCAAATATTCATTCGAGATTATATTTTATATTGTAAAGGAAATACTCTAAGGATTACGCAAAAAATATAGTCTGACTATTTTCTCAAGAGAATGTAACCGAATCCATCGCGCGCTCCATAAAACCACGCTTCTGGCGTTTGTGTACATCAGGATCTTACCTAAAAATAAGCTTTTCTCTTCGTTTCTGGACCTACTTAATCCAATTGATCCCTACGACGCTTTAGTGGCCTCTCAATAACTTTGATATTTGAACTCACGCCCTGTTTATCAAGGAAATCAAGCGGAAACCAATGTCGACACTAGCTGGTTGCTGCTACTTCGCGTACATTGTAATATTTAGAATTGAATTTATATTATGAGGAGCTAGCAGTTTAATCATTGACCGAGACCTTACGAATAACCTTTGTAGAGTATATCTCCTGATGATGCTTCGGTGTAGAAGCGAAACGTGCGTTGAGGAACATCGGAATGTCAGTATAGTGCTGTGCTTTGGTGGCGGATTCGGTTGTGTAGCTTTCGGGTTGCAGTATTGCACCCATTTTCCCTCATAATGTTTTTAACGCAGAGTAGTTTAGTATTTCATGCATGCCATGGATTTCTGCAAAATAACGCCTGATTCTATCAATTATTCATTGACCGATATTTAAAGTCAATCGCTAGGTTACGCAGTTCTTACCGCGACTAATTAATTATATTCATACTAACTAACTAATTATATATAATTTCATTATCTTGCGTCAACTCTTTCTTACTTAAAAGTGCTCTTTTAAGTAAGAAAGAGTTGACATAGGCAACTGAGATCCGCACAAAATTTTAAAACTTCCGTCTAGTTTCCTTTTCTTCCTTTAACATTATGGCTGCGAAATTATGGAATAATCTTCCCGTAGAAATTGGCAGTTCTCCTTCCTTTTCATCTCTTAAGGCAAATGTTAACTTTGGAAACATGAGCAGTAATGTTATACGTATACATATAATAATGTATGTTTATTTTTATAAGTTGTTTTTTTTTTCTTTTTTGATTTGTTTTGTTACGTCCTTTTAATTGACCCATGTGTATTACAATTGTATTTCCGTTTCTGGTATAAAGGTTGGCCGTAAGAGATTCCTATATGGAAAAAGCCCGCCTTCGTAGACATTCTGACAGTATCTTGTTTTAGTATACGTTACATTTTTCTTTCTGTTATTTTTATGTGTACAATAAAGTGATAAAAAAACTATATTAATTTAAATCTAAAATACTTAAAAAAACTTAACTTTGAAATTAATACAGATAAAGAACTCATCAAGTTTATTTAGAAAACGTAAAAAAAAATAGATTGGCACGAATTTGACTTACAATACTTTACATAGGAGCCATCGAATAATTCGTTTAGTACCGTAAAACGTCACCGTGCAGGGGGCGCTCCCAGCAATTACTGCGCAGGTCAAGGTTACTGCGTGCATCTCGCTCGCACTCGCGCGTCCCCCGCTCGCTGTCCCTGTCCCGCCCACGGCCCACGTGACAGCGTCCGTTCAGCGACTACGAGGTGCACAGTGTGTCACTGTGTTACTCTACAACCTCGCCGTTTGTGATTTATGGGGAAAATGCGATTCTAATTCGAATTCAAAAGATACTTTATTCAAATACAGTTTTGGAGAACACCGGTAACAAACAGATATTAATGTTTTATAACAAAAAAAATTTAACTAGGACTTAGCATACAGATATTTATAGGTTTTTGCTTATCATTAACACACTAGCGGAGCCGGCACGACCTCGTCTTGCCCGAATTTAGGCCTGTCTTTTAGCCAATTTAAACTATATCCTATATGTTTTTCTCTTAAAACGTGACACTGGCCGAATGTTTTACGAAGTAATAATTTTACAGGGCACGTGTTTATTTGAATTTTTATTTGAAGTATTGTGAAGAAGCGACCACATCTGCATTCATTAGTATTTTTAAATGTTTTGACTTTTATTTCCTGTCCGTTCATATTACAAGGGGCAAACGAGCAGGCGGTTCATCAGCTAATTGATTACCGACATCCATGGACATCTGCATCACCAGACGGCTCGCATTCATAGCCTTTAAAGACGTGTTTAAGCCACCGGGAACTCACATAAACCGAACGAAACTACCGACTAAATTAAAAGAAACTGAAGATCTAAATAGTAAAATGAAGAAAGTACTCAGGTCCTAATCCTATGGCAGCGAATATTTTTGGAAATTTAGCATTTCAAAGTTAAATAAATATAAAATAAAATTTTCAGTAAAGATGATTCTACGTCTGGCAACCTTTCTCGCTTGTCAATGTGCGAAGATTTTTGGCTGTTTGAAAGCGTTTTATCGTTGTGCGCAACACGCACACACACGAAAGTTTAATTACACATTTTGTCGTAAAAACGTTGCAGATGTGTGAGTATATTATTTAGGGGAATACGGAAGTGTGTCCCTTTTATGAAATTTAATCCCTTATACGAGTACGTATGTTCTTATTCGCGAGCCTTCTTATATTGAAATGAACCTTAACTTCAAGTTATTAAGTATATACTAGCTGTTTCCCGCGACTTGGTCCGCGTAATTAAACTTTAATGGATCTCTGTAGTAAAATCTGTTGTTAGCGGATGTCTACTAACTATAAATTACATTGCCAAATATCATCTTTACGTCCCGCGATTTTCGAGATTTCGTGATAGGTGACCTATCGATTCAATATATATATATATATATATAGAGAGAGAGAGAGAGACAAAGAGAGAGTGCTACCATCTGTGAATACAAAAACCTGACAAAATTAAGGAAACGCATACTTAGGTCGCCTAACTAATATGACTAGAGATAAACTAGCAGGCTGTTCAACTGATTAGTTATTGTAATAAGTGATTACAGAGGCCTATGGCTGGTTTGCCGACTTAATAAAAATGAGTATGCACTATGCACTTTCGTTGCAGGTCATTAAAGCAATTGAAGATACCGCAAGCTTCTGCATAAGACTTCTGTAATGTCGGAAGTTTCTTCCGAAATCTACCTATTATTATCACGGCCCAGTACCAGGGTCTGCTTAAATTACAGAGGACGTGGCTGTGGGGCGAGTTAAGATGACCGACTGCCGTCTGTAATCATCCCCGGAACTCCGCAATCTCACGACTTATATCGCCTAAGTTCCTTCCGAAATACAAACGGATAACTTATTTGACTTCGAGAGTGAGAGTGTGTCTGTGCGTGGGTGCGTGTGAATGTGTGTGTGTGTATGTGTGTGTGTATTTTGAATCCAAACACGACCTCAGATATTAAAAGTCAGTTGACGGTATTAGCGACATTAAAAGTACGTCAAAAAACATTCGCCCTTAGCAATGTCAAATGATTATGTAGATATAAATATTTTGCTTCCCTCGCCAAACTAAGTACTTGTCATCTCCCCAAAGGGATTTCCTACCCTTCGGCTGCGACCCTCGAACTGCGCCCCAAAGTCGGGACAGACATTGCTAAATCGCATCCAATCCATCAAAATAACACTTACATAGTTAATACTTATTTTTATTTATAATAATACCTTCGAAATAGATAATAAGGAATATTAGTTAGTATATTTTAAAATGTAACTCAATTTTACTTATCATCGCAATCACGATATGTACTGTGTGTGTGTGGGTGTGTGTGTGTTTATATAGACGTTATTATATTTATTTTTGTTTTTTGATGTTAATTGCGAAGAGGAGGTGACAATTTTGAAAATCTGGTCATCGTTGGTAACACCGAGGCCCTTTATTGAAAGATTTCTTTATTTCTAGTGAGTATGGTTTCCATGAACTTTTATTATGTGGTTGTTGATGGTATAGTTCTTTTCATAATTGTAGAAGTTAGACATGGACGGACAGAACGAAACTATAAGGATTCCTTGTAGAACTAGGGAACCCTAAAAATGACTAAAAATATTTGTATTTATTACAAAAATTCAATCGTTCTTCTTCTTCCTAGCCTTATCTCGGTCAAATACCGGGGTCCGCTTAGATTGCTGAGGATGTGTGGGGCGAGTTAAGATGACCGATTGGCATCTGACGTCATCAGAACCTCCACGATCTCTATAACCTTACGACTAATATCACAAAGTGACATTAATCGGGTCCCGCTGTTTTACGCGCTTTCCGAAACACGGAGGAGGTCGGATGTCAAATATAGACCAGTGCTAGAATGGGTCATCCGGTTGCAGCAAGAGCTACTTAACCTAACGATCGACTCGAATGCCGACCACTGATTAGATCACGACCTCCTCTATTAATAAATAAAAAGAATTAACAGAACAGACGACCACAATATAATATATTTATGTATGTCGTAGTACGCAAATAGGTTTTTGAGCGAATTTCGACCTATAAATTAATACCTCAATGGTAGAATTTTTCACCCTTTGGTGGAATTTTTTAACTTATACTTATAGTATCGTCGTTGCCGTTTTAATATTGTACAAATGAAGTGATTATCTAAATAACTAAATTACAATTTCTAGGAAAGAACGAAACATAAGGTGCCGTTCGTGTTTTGTTGGAGCCACCTTTACCACGTTTTATGATGAGTTGGCTAGTTCTTTCTTTACGCAAAGGTAAGTTCTTAAATTTTCATTTCGTTGACAACCGGAGTATATTAACCAGAATATTAGATATTCTTATTATTTTAAAAAATTAAATTACTGTCGTATAAATCTCTTGTTTTTTATATATATAACAAGGGGCAAACGAGCAGGCGGTTCACCTAAGTGACTACCGACGCCCATGGACAACTGCAAGTCGAATATATTATCAGTACATCACATTTATTTAATCAATGCTAAAAATTTCACAGCATTAAGCTCAAAGTCGAACTTATTATTACCAGAATATCACACTTTTTTAATCTCTGCTAAAAATGACTTTCACAGCAGTTGTAAAAAACCTAAGTGAATAAATAAATTTTAATTTGATTTGAAAGGATAAAATAATTATTTCCTTATTACCTAATTATGTATTAATATAATTTATTTTGTTACTTCAATATTTTATTTTAATATATTCTTTTAGTAGGTATATATTTAAAATAATATATTACAATCTTAAATTCAAAAAATTGTATTTTTTATTATATGCTAAATCTCAGCAATTATTGCGAGTTTATTCGCAAAACCTAAAAATTTAGAGGATGGGTTAGGTTTTCATAACCTATTTTTTGAAATCTGATTTATTGAATGGTCTTAAATCTATTTAAGATTATGCCGGACCAGGTAGACAACACAGGCAGTAGCCTGTGTTATAGATAACAGACGCCTGTTATACACAAATATTTTTTTTTGTACAAATATATACATTTTTATAGTATTATAACATAAACTCCCAGACTCGAAGAGGGAATCGAACCCACGACCCTCGGAGCGGAAGGCAGGGTTACTGCCCACTGCGCCAACGGGCCAGCCAAATTTGTCAGAGAGGTAGTTAGACATCCGCTAAGAACGGATTTTTCGATAGAGCTAGCTAAGGGAGTCTTAGGGTTTTCGCAATTTTAGTTGGCTGAAGTCGCGGAAAAGAGCTAGTCTATACTTATAAATGTAATTAGAATGTCTGTTTTCGACGTCGAAATTCAATTTTTTTGTATAATTACTATTGGAGACAGATATTTAAATATAAATAATTATTCATAAAATAAATCTATATAAATAAATTTTAAAATTATTTATTTGATAAATATAATTAATACTTTCTTCCGAGCGTTATCCCGGTCTAGTACCAGGGTTCTCTTAATATGGAGAGGATGTGGCTATGGAGCGAGTTAGGATGACCGATTGTTGTGTGATTTCATCTCTGGAACTCCCACAATCTCTACAATCTCACGACTAAAGTCACTCATTCTTAAAAATTATTGCTTTATATTCCCTTTTTTTATTTAAAATGTGCAAAGGCGACTCTGCAATTACACAATTACAAATAAGACAAATTCAAACTTATTTCAATTTTTTTTTAATTTAAAATGTGCAAAGGCAACTCTGCAATTACACAATTACAAATAAGACGAATTCAAACTTGTTTCAATTTTTTTTTAATTTCAAATGTGCAAAGGCGACTCTGCATTTACACAATTACAAATAAGACGAATTCAAACTTATTTCAATTTTTTTTTAATTTAAAATGTGCAAAGGCAACTCTGCAATTACACAATTACAAATAAGATTTTGCACACACTTTATTAAGGGTTTTTTTTACAAAAAATATAAGGTAGCGGGTGCAGTGCGGGAAATAAATTAAAAGGTTTAAAGCTGAAGAGTTTGTATGCACGCGCTAATCTCAGGAACAACGGGTCGGATTTGAAAAATTTTTTCAGTGTCAGATAGCCCATTTATCGAGGAAGGTCATAGGATAGGTATATGTCATCACGCTAAAATTGAATCTATTTATTTTTACCTAATTTTGCGCGGACGTAGTCCCGGCCAGAGCTAATAATGGTATAAAATGGTTAAAATTATTTATAATAATACACTAGTAAAGTGACAATTGCTAGAGGAGCACTAAATACAAAAGGAAATAGAGTCACCTGTATCGCGTCTCCGTTTTCTCCGTTCTTCGTATTGAAGGCACTTCAGCTGTTTCTCTCTTGGACCTTCTTCAGTGGTATTATTCATCAAACCCTCAATCAAGCAAGCGCACCTTAATGTTAAAGTATATATAACTAAGGCAGCTATTGTTACACCAATTAATATTATTATTGTATGTGAAATATAACAAAAAAGTCATTTTAATGCCCAAGCCAAACATACATGTCTTTGGAGTTCATAAATTTCTAAAAAACTTTGTGCATTTACACAAAGTCCCTGGTCACACTACATGATCATTGAAATAATCATTCAAATGAAGCTATGTCTGGCTCCGGCATAAAGGAAATATATTCATAGATAATATTGTTATTTTTTTTTCAATTCATCCCTTTTGGGGTGAGCAAAGACTGTGCAGTCTCTTCAGAGGTAAATAAATTTCAGCAAAATATTCTGGCAACAGATAATAAATTAATTATTGAAATTATTTACTGAATAAATGCTGCTCAGTATCACAGAGTATTAAAAGTATCACGGTAAAGAATAGAATCCCGAATAATGTTTATTGTAAAATAGTTTTTATGAAATCTTGATGTTTGTACAAGTTTCGTCAGTTTGACATGCAAATACATTGGAGTAAATATAACTTAAATTTATCTTTATCACTGTTACATGTAAGGCACTAATATCACTTCATACATAGCTTCATTTGAATGATCATGTAGTGTGGCAGGGGACTTTGTGTCGCTGCGCAAAGTTTTGTAGAACTTTGTAGTCTTCAAGGACAAAAATGTACAAACACTTTGAGCTATTTCTGGCTACGGCATTAATGTATGGGTAAGTCATAAATTAGTGTATTTTATGTGTAAGTAGTTTAAAAATCGAAACGTATATAAATTTCATCATCGCTTTTAGTTTCGACTGGTATCGAAACCGAAACTTTCAGGTGAAAAATACGGTGTTACCATTGTCACTGTTTTTTTTTACATTTTATTTTAAACACGTCTCTGGAACTAAAATAATTAATAACTTGTTTATTTCGAAATTTACATTTAGCTAATGATTAAGACAGAGAGGTTAAAGCAATATCAAAAAATGTTTTCGGGAGTGATAACATAGAAGAAAGCTCTACATACTTTAAAAATACAGTAATTTTTGTTATTTTCTGAAAGTAATATCAAAAATCATATTTTAAAGTTTAAAAGTCATCATAGGACATTTGGTCCAAATTTGACTTATTTTTAATTTAAATGGTTTGTTTGAATGTACTTAAAAAGTTAAGTTATATAACTTGGTACGTAATAAGGTTATTTTCAATGTTGTTTTAAAGTTCCAGGTTTTGTTTTCGATTACTGAACATTACTGCTTATCGAGAATGCCAACATTTTTTTATTCAAATGGGCTGTTATATAAAGTTATTTCGCATTTACAATATATATACATATATTTAGATTGTTATGGTACATTATGGTGACAAGATCAGCCTACTTCAACCATCACCAACGCGAACAATTTACGCTAAGTTTCAGAAACGCAACGACAAAAACGCGCCTTGGAGTACACTTTGCGGCGTGCGTACGCCTAAACCATTGACGTTATGTAAAAATGGTAGATATATAAATTGTACGTAATTGTCTCTAGTTTCATTTTGTGTATAACAGTTTTTAGAGTGAAATGAGTCGGAAAGTAGATATTGTCAATAAACTGCGCGCCATTATTTTCAATATGGCGACGCCAAAGGCTGAAATACGAGGTAGCGAAGTCAAAACTCGGAAAGAGCACATCAAAATTTATAAAATTGCTAATTTTCAAAACTCCTTCAAAACTTTCCAAGAAAAACTACCAAATGACTACTAGTTGAAACGTTTTTATTATGTCTGGTAAAGTCATAATTTAAACCGTAACATAAGCCAAGTTAATATCGATAAACGTAAGAAAATATGACGATGATATTTAAGATAAATTGCTGCAAAAGACGACCCTAAAACAACAATTTTTCCATTAACATTGACTTTATCAAGCTGGAACTTAGGGCTATTTTTATGCAATTAATCATCGCATTCAGATCTTAGGGCGGGCGCAGGGCGGAATGGTGTCGCACAACAGGTTAAACCGCATGCTCAAAAATTTACAATCCGCCATGTTTTTTCCAAAAATAATTTAATTTCTTATCTGCCTATCTTGAAATCGGAACTTTCATAAACACGTCAGTAATGTAATGACAAGTAACCCTACTTTCTTACATTACAAAGAAGCACTTGTGTTTTTACTACATGGTTTTTACTACATGGAAAATGAAATGGTTTTTAAGAGGAGACGTTCAATGTACACCGGCCCGAATCTTTGGCGACCAAGCACTTTCTGATCGACTGGATCATATGACATTGCGGAGAGATTGGGATTGACTCTGCATCATGGGGAGTATCCCGAGGAATTGTTCGAACTAATACCGGCAGCTGCATTCCACCAGAAGAATCTCGTCAAAATTTTAAATTCCACCCTCGTCAGCTCGATGTCCTGAAGTCCCCAACCATGCGATTCTCTATAAATTTCTTACCCAGCACAATTTGTTTGTGGAATCAGTTGCCAACTTCGGTATTTCCGAACCAATACGACTTAGGGATCTTCGTGAAAAGAGCATATAAATTCCTTAGACAGGCAACGCATCTTCGAGCCCTTTGGTGTTGCAGTTGTCCATGGGCATCGGTAGTAACTTATGTGAATGTCGCCTGCTCATTTGCCCCTTGTTATTTAAATATAAAAAGAAAATAAGGTAAGTTTTTCAAGTCAGTGGCACGTCTACATATTGGTGAAGATAACATTACAAGATTCCGTTAGATACCATAGTACATACAGACGTAGCCATCAAAAGCGCATAGACAAAAGAGCCTCAAATTTAGCATTCAAAGTAAAAAGACGTGAAATTACAAAAGCACAGATAGATATGCAAATATTAATTATTATTCTAAATATAATTACTGTACATTGCGACGTTTTACAAATGGACTTTTTTGCCGCCGTTCGTAGATCGTAATCTGGCTGATAATGCCGGCCGTAACATCAGCGTAGTGGGTGTTAAATTAAATATATGACTAATGCTTCCCGTAATTACTACGGTACGTATAGACGTTGCGTCATTAATACCCATAAACTTTGATACGATGCGTAATATTAAGACTGTTTGGGAAAAATTAAAAACTATGTACTTTTTTAAATTGTTAAGGTGTTAAAGGTGTACGGTATTTAACCTATTCATAGCGCTCGGCTCAACGAGCGGCCCGCGACTGTTTTGTAAATAAAAATCTAATTTATTTATTAATACGTGAAGGTAAAACATTAGGTACCCTTTTACGAAAATTGCGCGGAAGAAGGACTATGAAATTTGGCACAGTGTAGTTCATATAGAGAAAGGTGTGAGAATGCTAGTATTTTTTTTATAACATGCAATATTAATATATTAAATTATTAAAATATAACCACATGCACACCAATCTCAAACGATTTACACCATTTACACACACATGTATTTGATGATGTCAAAGCGTAATCGTGACAACCGTATGTTATATTAACTGTCAATTTTTATTTTTCTGTGAACATAACAATTTATGTCGTTGCAGGCAAAAAGGTTTGTGGGCGATTTTCTACCAGCCGGTGATCTCTAGTTTTATATAGATAAAATAAAATTACACGAGCGCAAAGTTTTGATGTCATGTCCTTCAATTTAGCAATGTTTAATCACTTATAGTGAAATCTACTTCATAAATAGATAATTAGTCACCTATTTCCAAATAATTATTTACAAGCGTAGCCCAACAACATCTTATTTTTAACGATATGGCCCTTGCCTGTCTAAAGATATATGACCTTTTAGTCTTATTGTAATGCCGGAGCCCAACATAGCTCAAAGTGTATGTACATTTTTGTCCTTGAAGACTACAAAGTTCTACAAAACTTTGCGTACCTACACAAAGTCCACGGCACACTACATGATCATTCAATTCAAGCTATGTCTGGCTTCGGCATAATGAATACTGGTATCCATTGACAACCTGTGTGACAATGTGTTGTCAACCTTAGAGAAATCAGTAAGTTTTTTGTTACTGCCTTAGTATTTTTAGTTTTTCACCAAGCAGGCATCCTAGATTAATCGACACAATTCTCGTCCAAACAGTTCCACGAATAGCTTCTGGATATTGCAGCGGATTTAATTTACTATATTTAAGGTTGACTGTTTAATGTATATAAAAATATATGAATGTTAAAATACTGACATTATTGGATGTTAAAACACTGAAGTATAAAATATTCAAGTTAGTTTTATAAGCTATACACCAGGGTACAATGAAAACGCATATGATAAATATGCGATTGTGTAAAACATTGTTTTTTTTACTTAAAAAAATACATATATTTTTTAATATGGGATATTAAAGGTGACTCCAATACCTATCCGGTGAATAATCTTTTATAACATATTTTAAAAAAATATATTTTTTAAATAGAAAAAATATTTTACAAAAAAATGCTCTCATGTGAGACTTCATTATTGCAAACCGAGTGTAGTTATATATTAGAATAGCTTTTTTTTCATTAAGGAAATAATATTTAATAAATATAAGGCTGATCAACTTCATTAAATTACTGTTGTAATAAGAATTATGTCACTAAATAAATTTATGACGAAGGACTAATTCGAAACAGTTTCGAGAATAATGACTCACTAGTGACGTCACTTCATTCAATTTAGAGATCACGTGCCAGACTTAATTTGTACTAAATTCATGTATCTCATGCGCAAGTGCGTCTGCTCATACGAATGAAATAAATTGTATTGTTGAATATTTTCCATATTACATATTCTTTTAATATTTATCATGGGTACATACATCGATACAATAAAGTCATGGCAACGTATTTTACAATTTTATACAAATTGGCATTTAAAATACATATTCTCCTTGGTTTCTTGTCGTTTTTTCTTAGTAGTGGGTTTATTAAATCTCATATATTTTATTCTTTTTCTTCCTAGCGTTATCCCACATATATCACATTGATCTGGACCCACTGATTTACTTGCCTTTTGAAACACGGAGGAGGTCGGATATCAAATATAAACCAGTGTTATAACGGGTCACCCATCTATCACCCGGTCGCAGCAAGAGCAACATAACCTAGCGATCGAGTCAAATGCCGACCAAGGATTAGGCCACTACCTCCTCTTTCCTAATAATTCGATTAAACAATAGATATATTGTATTGAATACATTGAAAAATAACAATACACATATTTATGACGTCACCGTATATATTAACATATAACATAGGTACTAGTTATTTCACCTTCAAATATGCATACATGGTACCAAGTTATAACTAATAAAACCTAGTATTGCTTAATTATGAATAATAATAGATTTAGCCACATACATATTTAATAAACAAAATTTAAAAAAAAATTGTTGTTTGTATAGAGTACATCTAAGTGTTTTTGAACTGATAGAAAATAGGGTCCTTCACAAAAACGCATACAAATTCTTAAACTACTTATGAATTTTTATAAAAAAAATTTTAAAGTCTTTAAAAACCTTTAAAAAAAAATTCTCGAAATCTATACCCAGCAGTAGACGTCCTTTTGGTAAAAAAGCAAAAACTAGCTAAGGTAGCCTACTCCAATACCCGCTTCGGACTCGAAGAGTTGAAAAAAATTAAGTTATTTATTATATAATTCGTTTTATTTATTAGTATTCTAATAAATTATGTTAATTGCTTCACCTTCAAATGTTCATAGGGGTTATCCGGTTGTAATATAAGGACCTATTTACTTTTGTATTGAAACTCATCTCGTTCGTAAGGCGTCAAAGAGCACTTTGCGATATCTCTCTGACTTCGTTTCGCACATCCTCGCATAGCGCTGAAAAGATATTCGAGTTATATGGCGTATTAGGTATCCACTTTCAAACTTTATGTATTGGAAGCCTTTTACTTTGGGTTAAGTGCACTTTTTACTTAAGGATAAATACCATTGTTCCTTTTGAGAGAAGCGTAAAAAAATTCTTCAGTACTACCTTCCTTTGAAAAATCTTTGTATGTTCTCAAGATCAATGGACATTGAGATAATCAGATTATTCACTGTATGTTATTGCGCTAAAGTTTATAATTTTTTTTTAATTAGCCTATATTGTTCCACTGCTGGGCAAAGGCCTCCCCCTTTAATAATAACCACACCTTCCTCTCCTGACCCACCTGAATCCACTTATTTCCCGCAAAGGCGCCCAAGTCGTCTCGCCACCTCTATTAATGCCACTGAGTAATATTAGTCCTCAGATTTTGGGGGTTCCGAGGATGACCTCAGACGGCAATTGGTCATCTTAACACGCCCCACAGTCACATCCTCTGCAATTTAAGCGAACTATGATACGAGACCGGGATACCGTTGGCCACTCTTAGGTCAAGAGGAGCCACCGAGTTTCTTACAGGCTCTTCGCCATGGCCCAACTGTTCCGAATCAGTGGTAGCTTTTAAAATAATTGATGATAAAAAAGAGTAAAAGTCAGTTGCCTGTTAGGCAAAAGTAGTAATTTGAAAAATACACATTTTAAATTTTAATAAATTAAACATATCTACATACTGGAGTGTCCATGAGTTGCAACAGCAATTCTATTACGTTGCTGTGGGGAGACGACAGGGAAATGGCGGTCTCCGATAATGTACCTGTAACGAAAATTGAATTATTATTAAAGTAGCTTTTTTTTAAACACTGTACCATTTATTTATTATTTATATTTGCAAATACTCATTTGGATCATTTTTTTATTTATATTCTAGACATATATATTTGCTCAAGTTTCCAATACATTACAGACTGCTACTAGTAAAATTAGTTCAATTAAGGTGTATAAAATACATCAATCAACAATCCCTATGTAAAAATGGACATGTCGAAAAATATTTTTTTTTACATCAATATGCACACACTAATATATAATTTATATTATTATGCGTGCTATTTCAGCAACTATTTAAAACATATCACACACACATGAGAGTACAGCTATGTTAATTCCAATGGAATAGAGCCATTGAAGCAGACATATATATTTGATTTCTTATATTGCGATTTAAAATGTGCACCTATTATTTTTTATACATAAGGACATATCTAATGTCATATCCTACTTGCCTTGATTCTAGTCTGTTTATTTGTTAAGTTTTATTTACCTTTAATAATTTCATCAGGTTCAAGCCCCACCGCCGTTGGGGTATTGTCGCACCCACTCCTAATACAAGCTTTTAATTTAGTAGAAGGGGAGAAGGGAATATTAGACATACCTAAAAAGTATTCGTAATACTCTTTTTTAAAAAAAAAAAGAAAGTTTACTTAATTTTACGTTCGAAACCGAACGTCAAACAAAACATTAATGCTACAATTAATTACACAACTTAATTGCTAAATATTGCTAGCACGAATTAAATCAGAACTGTCTCGTATCGAATCATCGAAACTACGGTCATGTAAGTCGTGTAAAACGGAAGCACGAATCTTCATTTGACGTTTCGTTTCGAACCTAAAAGTAAGTAAACCTATCAAGAGTGGTCGTCATAGGGCCTCTGTTATCAAATATGATATTTTCGAAATAGGCAAAAATGTAGTCTGCATGAAAATGCAATGCAATAAGTCATGGAAACATGACTTATTTAATATTAATTCATTACTTTTTACGTAATTATCTCAAACGTCGGTCGTAAGGCTTTATATTTAATCACACCCGTTATATTTGTGTAAGTTATTTTTGCATATGCGTGTAAAATGTTATTTATTTACTGTATCGTATTTATAATAGAGTAAATAAATAACATTCATTAACTCTAGTACATTAAGCAAACAACCATTTATGAATAACCAAAATGTTATTATGAAGCGTACGGGCAACTTCGTTACAAAAGCTATTTTAATCATACATACAATAACTTGAAGCCCAGGGGTATAGCTAACGCTGTAACAGCTGTATCAATTATACGGGGCCCCAGGGGGCTACAGGGGCCCCGAAAGTGCATAAACAGTTTTGAGAAAACTGCTCAACCATTTTATTTCAGAAAAACATTATACCAAAAACAATTATAATTCAGTTTAGATTAGATTTACAAAAGTCAGAAATGTTTTTTTTTTCGAAGTAAGCAGAGTTATCGATTTCTTCTTTTCACTCTACTGGGACAGGAAAAGAGAGATCATGCCAGACTTGGAAAAGAAGCACAGTTTCCTCGCTGAGAGCGCTACGTCTTTGGCGAAGAAGATAAAGAACAAGGAACTCAAATCCGAGGAACTGGTGCAAGCGTTTATCGAGAGGATTAAGCAGGTAATCTTTTTCTATCATAATAAACATCTCACGGTACCTTCATTATCTCTTGATATCTAACGTCACCTTTCTTTTCCCTATTTTAAAACGCCCACGTGTTGGCAACATTGAGTGATTCATGATTGGTCGGCGCGTTTTTCGTCTGCTAAAGGAAGTTCCCGCCAAAAAATGTTTAAAGAGGGATTTGACTGATAGTCAATGAAATATGAGGAATTTAATTTAGATAAATATTCTTATATTGTTTATGTTCTACTTTGAGTTATAAAATCATTTTAGTGTACCAATTGTTCTTTATCGTGCAGATGTCCATGGGCGTCGGTAGGCACTTCGGTGCCTGCTGCCTGCTCGTCTGCCCCCTCGTAACATAAAAATAATAATAATAATAATGATTTATTGCTTTTTCTTTTTATAAAAGTTTTTGCTACAACACTTAAAAAGCAATCAAGAGACGAAACGAATATCTTAGTATTTCTTAGATTCACCATGTGGCTGTGGAGTCCATGGCATTGCAGGAGAAGGAACCAAAACAGTACCTGAGTCTTACGACGACTTTTTTAGACAATTGTCTTTTGAATATATAAAATTACACTTTATTATATAACTGTGCAGTAGGTATTAAAATGAATATTGAGATTTGTTTTTGTTACCTCGGAGGTTACCAATGTAGATAAAGAGAGTTATTTCAATACGGCAGTTTGTGTCGCTTCAGTGATAAAAGATTTAATATTAAAGAGGAGGAAGATTTTTTATCAGGAACGATCTTTACTATCTCATTGAGTTATATAAGAGTCAAATTCAACTTTATTAAAATCTGAATATTCATAACTTCAATATCATTGATGGTTTTCGATAAATGGGCTATCTTAGACTGAAATCAGACCAGCAGTTCCTGGAATTAGCGCGTTCAAGCAAAGAAACAAACTCTTATTACTTACATTTACGTTCGAAACGGAACGTCAAATTAAACTTAGTTGCTTAAATATTGCTACCATCAATGAACGCGCATGTATCGAATCTTTGACGTTACGGCCATGTAAGTCGTGTAAAATGGAAGCACGAACCTTCATTTTACGCTTCGTCTCGAACGTAAAAGTGAGTAAAGCTATCCAGAATGTTCGTGCTAGGCCCTGCGAACGTCAAATGGAGGTTCGTGCTAACGTTTTACATGACTTAATTCGCCGTAACATCGAGGATTCGATGCGTGCAGGTTCCCTCTGAGGGCATTCCTCTGGCACGCTTTGGTGTAACCTTTTTCCACTTGACATCATTGCCATCTTGCTATGTAGCTGCCGCTACAGACCCATCGACCTTTGTATCACGGAGACTTTAATTCAAATAAATAATTATGAACGTATGACACGGTGGCGGGCACTCCCGCCTACTTCCAATGGGGCACTAATTCAATAATGCCCGCGTTATCAGATTACGACCGAACCGAAAAATTATATCGTGTTATAATTAGATTAAAATGCAATTTAGACGCGAGCGGCCGGCGGCAGACGACGCGCCCTGGACGCTTTATGGCATTTAGCCATGGGGGGGCATCTTGCCTCCTTTAGCAATAACGCAAGTATATACTCATAGTGCTGAATCCTTACTCAATATAATAAATGTTAAAGTTTTTCTTTTTATAAAAAAACAAGGGGCAAACGTGCATGTGGTTCATCTTTTTTTATGTTACAAGGGGCAAATGAACAGGCAGCTAAGAGAAAACGAACCTACATGCTTTGTTTTCGTATTCAAACTAGGGGAATGCCAAATTACGTACGGCCCGGAGGGCTATGGATAAAATTCGGCGATAACCTTGACTTTGCATGCAGACAAATCTTGTTTAACTTTCTTAATAGTCTGAAAGTCTATTTTGACATAATTAATCATATACTTGTAGCAAAAAAGAGAAATTTTGAAAAAAAAATTATTATAGCGATTTTCAAGAAACTTCTTACCTCGCACAATTCCTCTGTGGAATCAGTTACCAGCATCTGTATTTCCGAACGGCTACGACCTAGCGACCTTCAAGAAAAGCGCATACTCATTTCTCAAAGGCCGGCAACGCATCTGCGATCCCTCTGGTGTTGCAGTAGTCCATGGGCGTCGGTAGTCACTTATGAACCGCCTGCCCCTTTGCCCCTTGTTATATAAAAAAAAACATAAGTAAATTTTCTAAGTCAATCTAAAAGGCTGTCACGTCAAGTGATGGTATTGTTGTGGCATTTCGTTCGGTTTGTGAGAGTTCCCGGTGGCCTACATCCCCATTTTGAAGGCCGGCAGAGCATCCGCAAGCCTTCTGACGGTGAAAATGTACATGGGCATTGGTAGACGCTTAGGTGATGAACTGCCTGCTCGTTTGCCCTCTGTAATATTCAAAAACGCTACCCTAGCAACAGATGACCGTATGTTGATAGTCTAATGTATTTATTTATATGTGTATCCAAATTTTAGGACGAATCAAGTGGATGAATACGAAGCGTCCTTGCCACCTGGCGTAGAACCTGGTAAGATACTTAATCACTTATGTAAGTTAAAACTTCTTTACGGCCATTGGGTATTTTTAAAGATAAAACGAGGGAACTCGAGTATAGCAACGCTGTTCATTGGTAAAAATGGCCATTTTTACAACATATTGCTTATTCAATAATCAGTGAAGTGTCAAGGAGCATGATTGAATAAAGACCACATCATCACTGAACATCAGACTCATCTGATCGGGATTAAACGTTATATGTTCACAATACAAACATATTTCAATCAATCTCAAGGTTACTATTCCAGATTAGGTATTCCAGTTTCTTTCAAAATCTTATTTTTTTAAATTAGCCTATTCTGTCCAACGGCTGGGCCAAGGCTACCCCTTTCTTCCATTTTGCCCTTTCCTGAGCCAATCTTATGCACAACTTTCCCGCAAAGGCATCCAAATCATCGCGCCACTTTTTCCTCTTCCGGGGCGGGTCGGCTACCATTGGTGGGCATCCACGAAACCGTGATATCGGTCCACCTTTGCGGGTCCATTCGAGCCCCATGCCCAGCCCATTCCTACTTCAGCTTTGCTGACTTCTTCCCTATATCCATTAACGGAAAGCAGGATTTTTTCAAATGTAATATTTTTTACATTTGAAAAAACTAGTACCGTTACTGACGAACTCTTGAGCTGTGTTCTTTTTGCAACGAAGTCATTGAGTCGAGAAGTTGAAATGCAGATGCCAAACGTCAGTGACATGAACATATTTTGCCAAATTCTTGTTGCGACTCTATTGTCATTTCAACTTCAGAAACAGTTTGAAGATTAAATATTTCTATTGAATGCCGTTGTAAGTACTCATATGTAAAAAATGTCGGTTAAATATTTTTGGAATATTAACCGCCATTTTTTAAACGTTTAGTAAATACGCATAATAGTAAGCGAAAAAACTTAGAGATAGGTAAAGGCTTTTTTAAAACACCGAAATAAGTTACCGTTGAGGGTAGAGTAAGAAAAAAGAGCGAATAACAATAATCGTAAGAGATTAAGAGTGTGAAAAAAGAGATATATTTCGTATAATCACGATATTTTACAAAACACCTTTATGTACGAGAACTTTCATTTTAGATCCCGGTTTGGGAACACAAGTCGGGCCCTTGACAACGGCGCAATACCTCTGGATTTTCGGTGGTGCGGTGCTCTATATCATCATCATGACGCACCTGAGGATAGCTGGTTTCGTGATGCTGACTATGCGAGCATCTCAGAACCTCCACGACGTTATGTTTAAGAATTTGCTCACAGCGGTCATGCGGTTCTTTGACACTAACCCTTCAGGTGAGGAAAAGTTACATCCCTCGTGTTATAAGTCTGTGTGCGTATTTTTCTCTAAGTCCGTGTGTATTTGATATCTGACGTGATCTAGGTGGTGTTGTTCTGGCGTTTCAAGAACATCAGCAGTTCTAGTTTGCTGCAGTAGATTGACACTGTCCTTCAATAGGCTAGTTGACTAATTTCCGAAACTAGTTAATATTATGCCTTGTAGTCTACTGAAACTAAAATATAAATATTTCAGCGAAAAACTAACTCTCATCTGGTCAATTTTGCGTTTTTATACACCACTCTGACCATCATGGCGTCTTGTATGACGTAACATCTTGCCCAACCAACAGCTGTACATAAGTGTGATTGGAGCGTACGTTATAAACGACCATTTATTTGACAAGAGGTGACGTCATGCGCACAGATTGCTGTTCAGTGTCACGTGATTTATGTCTTTAATTTGAATGATATTTATACTTACCAAATTTTAAAGAATCTTACATTTTTTTAGTAGTTCCAATTGAATTAAGCTATATTTAAATCTCTGTCAACTATCCAGAACTAAAAAAATTAGTATTTCCTTAGTGGAGACTACCCAATTTGACCAAGTTAACTGGTCGATAGGGAAATTATATTGTATTCCTTTCAGAATTGACCGCATAACCTTCGTAATGTCTTTTCCATAGAACGTGATACTAGCCGAATGTTTTTTTTAATAATAATTTATATGGCTCGTCAGTTAAAAGGTCTAGTACGAAATTCATATTATTGAATACATAATTTTTGTTTCTTTCTTTTCTTTTAAGCCTTCCTGGTAATAAGGGAAATAAACCAAAACAAACAGAATTTAAAATACTTTAGCCATTTTCCAGTTTTAGCGCTTGATTGTGATTTGTTTTTGATTGTTCTACAGGACGCATTCTTAACAGATTTTCAAAGGACATGGGCGCCATGGACGAAATGTTACCGCGTAGCATCCTGGAGTCAATACAGATGTACTTGTTCGTGCTGAGCGTGCTCATACTGAACGCCCTCGCCCTGGTGTGGACTCTGATACCGACCGCGGTACTGATGGTGATATTCGTGTTCCTGTTAAGGTGGTACTTGAACGCGGCTCAGGCGGTTAAGAGATTGGAGAGCACAAGTGAGTGATATTTATTAATATTGATATATTTTACATGTGGCGAACGGGAACGCGGTTCACTTGAATTACTACTGATGCCCATAGACAGGACTATCGTATATCGACATCACAAATCGTATAAAACGCGACAACAATACCATCACTTGACGTGACAGCATTGCCGCCACTTCACGCCGATCTTATGTGAGAGAAAAGTACTGGTACCCGAACGCGACAAACCAATTCGTCTGCGGACCAAAAGGTCTGCAACGAGGTACTACCTCTAATAAACCAAAGATGTTTTTAATTTTACACGTACTTCACTTGCATTAGATTCTATGTGCAAAAATCGTGTAACTCTTGAGCGTATTTATACCGATACCCGTTTATCTTACTGTGTGCGTGAATTTTGTGTACCTACAATTAAGTAGGTACACAAGATTCAAGCATTCGCGAGTAAAAATAGGTCGTTATTTTTTTTAATATCATTTAAAAGAATAACGGCCTTTTTTACTCGTAAACAAGACACAATAAATACAAAGTACTCTTTGATTAAAATACTCTTCCTAAATTAATTAATAATACCTTTATTGCTTTATGTAGGCACATTGAAAAGATTCAAAATCAATTCTTCATTGGTTTAATGAGTAAAGTTTCAACATTAGCTATTTAACTGAGTTTAATCAAAATGAAAGATTCACCTACATTTATTGTAATGAATTAATAAATATATTATTTTTGTAGCAAAAAGTCCTGTATTCGGCATGATAAATTCCACCATATCTGGATTGTCCACCATAAGGAGCTCGAATTCACAAAATAGACTTCTTCGAACCTTCGATGATGCTCAGGTAAAATGCATTACCTGTAGAAAAAATAGTAGATTGTTACACCGAGCGCAAAGTGAGTTATTAATGCCCTCGCGTTCGCTCGGGCACCAACATAGCACTCGTGTATTAATTACTCACTGAAGTGAGTAATTAATACACGAGCGTAGTCGATATGATGCTTCAGCATTACAAATGCAAAACGTATCAATAACAGTTTTCTTGTGTTGTTATAGCAACGAGCGGGTCGGGAAGCGGTCCCGGTGGTGGTGAGCCATCTGATACGCTATAAACGTATTTGTTAAATAACTTCAAAAGTTGTTGTCCGATTTCGTTCAAAATAATTTTCCTAGAGAGTTTTTAGCGTGTTCTATCAACATGGAAAATTTCAAGTCTCTACGTCTAATAGTTTGGAAATAATAGGGGGGAACCTGACGAGCAGACAGACGGACGAACAGACGGACAGAACGAAATTATAAGGGTTCCTTGTAGTACTACGTAACCTTAAAAAGGAGAAAAATAATACATTAAGACAACAAACCTATACAATGAAAGCATAAAAAAAATAAGGAAAAGATTTAAAATTAGTATCTCTTAAAACCTACATCAAAAAAATATATGTAGAAAGTAATAAGTAAACCTACATTTGATAACTACCCTCATTATTAGTGTGAATGAATGTGACAGCTGTATAAAGCCACCTCGAGAAATAGTTCAGTTAGGTTTGGTCGTTCGTTGGGAGCACACCACGATTGTTAGGTATTCAAGACAATATAGAGAAGCCAACGAATATAGAGACGATCGACTTCTAGTTACGGTAATAACTTATCTCTTATTTCCATTTTCCACATTCTATTGCACGTCTCATAACGCAAAGCGTTATGCGGAGTGCTCTAATCTTAATTAATCAAAATTCCAGCACTGTGTTTTCAGGAACTAAAAATCATTCTATTTTTTACTTTAATTTTAAAAGAAATACTTTTTTATTTATTTCTATCCAATACTTTTTGCTTCCCGCGACTTCATCCGCGTAAAATTGCGACAGCCTTTATACCTCCTTAATCTGGCTTTATCGAATATCGTTGTCACCTGTTGTCCTGTCATTTAGATCGTTGATTATATTAAAGATTTGAAATATAACTCTCAAAAGCAGACGTTACTTTTTTATAACAAGGGGCAAATGAGCAGGCGGCATTCACATAAGTGGCTACCGACACCGGGGTCCACGAAAATTTATCTGCTTTCGATAGTGAAAAACTAAAATGTTAGCTTGAGTTCACCTATCAATGTAGGTAGAGAATATTTCCAGAAACTAAGCGATTGTTACCAGTTAAAACTTGCATATTCCATATTCTGTGCAACGTGTCGAGACAACACAAACACAAGAAAGTATTCTAATTTTCCGTTTATTTTTACCACTCCGAATGCAGGATTTGAATGTTCTAAAATAAAATAGATTGCTAGCTTGTGCTGTGAGTAGTTAAAAAAAAGAGTTTAATTTCCCACGCGGAAGAAGAATAGAATAGAATAGAGTAAAATAGAGTAGAATAGAGTAGAATAGAGTAGAGTAGAGTGGAATAGAATATAAATCATTTATTCACATATGATATTTAACTTCTATCCGTAAATTAATAGCATTTTCTTCCATTAATAATTTAGGATGAATAATTTCAACTTTAATAATTAGAGATTTTGATTTTCAGAAGTTATATTTTCCGTTTGGTAGTTGGCAACGGCAGCATGGAATCGAGCGATAGAATTTAAGGAGACTAGAAGATGATTCATGTCCAGGTAGTCTATATTTTCATATGTCCTATAGCCTTTCACAGAAATATCAGGTAGGACGAGAAATTTGTCGTTAGATGCTAAAGCTCTGACGGCCCACGGGCTTGGACCTGAAACTATATCGTAGAGACTTAAGTATACATTATTTAGTATTAACTATATAACGTCCGAATCGTACGGTTGATAAAACTTGACATATAATTTTCAAAAAAATACTTTTATCATATCACTACAATCAAATATTACTAATATTCAATTTGTTTAGTTTTCCAATTTTTTTTGTTTTTCGGTAAGGAACGTTTTCTTTTGCATAATTCACAATCTTAGATTATTCTGTCTTAAAAATTTATAGAAATTACGAAGTTATCAAAAAAAAAGCCGTATGGGCTTAAGGGTGAAAAGAGTTATATAATTGGGTGTATGTCTTTATTATAAAGTGAATAAAAATAAAATAAATAAATATGAAAGCAAGAGTTTGACTATCACGAAATTTTGAAAACTTCGGAAGAAACAAATATGGAATTTGGCAGGGAAGCAGTTTATAGTTAGCCGACATCGGATTTTTCGATAAAACTAAATTAAGGGGACTTAAGGGCTCTCGCAAGCTTTAATTCGCTTAATCCGCAAAAAGTCGAGAGAAATGGCTTGTTAATAATGGGTATTTGTAATTAAGGAGGTCTTAGCTTAATCAGTGGCTGGTATTTGAGTCGATCGCTAGGTTAAGCAGTTCTAACCGCGACCGAGTGATAGATGGGTGACCCGTGCTAACACTATTCTTCAAACATCTGACCTCCTCCGTGTTTCAGAAGGCACCTAAAGCAGTGGGTCCCGATGTCACTGTCTGATTCAAGTCTTTTAACCAAGAGCTCCAATCCTCATACTAGTGGAATTATGAAAAGGGGTAAGTCACTTTTCTTAAATTTGCATACTTTCATTATATTTTCAATCGACTTCAAGAAAGGCAGAGGTTTTCAATTCGATATTTTTTTATGTTTGTTACATAACAACTTTCGACTCGGTGAATCGATTTTGATGATTTTTTTTTTATTATTTGAAACCAGGTGCTTCCCGCGTAGTCCCGTTTCAATTGGTCCAGTTCTGACAATTTGTAGCGGTTTTTTTTTGTTAAAATTTCTTTTATATTTAATAAGTATAAAAATATAAAGAACTGATCTCTCCCGTAAGCCAAGTTCAAGCCCAAACTACCAGTAGTTAGGGCTACAGATTAAGGTTTTTTTTTAATTAGCCTATTGTGCCCCACTGCTGAGCAAAGATCTCTCCCTTCTCGGTGATAAATTATTATTACATACAGACATTCGCCGACGAAGGAGAACAAAAACGATGGAGATACTATCCCAACTTAACAGCTCCCCTAACTCCTGAACAGATACGGCAGATGATGGATGAGTACGTGCTTTTAATCAGCTAACCAATAGCAAAAAGAACAAAGTAATTTGTATTACCAATACTTTGTTATTTTTGCACGTATGGAAACATCTTTACTTATTCCCTGTATCGTGTGCCGGCTTGAGATAAATTTTATGATGGAGCGCCCAACATGGCGCCTGCTTACTTGCCCTGTTTATAGTTTAAAGATTCCAAACCTCTAAAGGAAAAATGGAACCCTTATAGCATCACTCCATTGTCCGTCTGTCCGTCTGTCTATCAAGACCCTTTTTCTCTGGAACACGTAGGTATACGAAGTTGAAATATACCAAGTACTAAGGTCTGCGGTCGTTTGAACCAAATCTTATAAGGAACTTACAATTACCCTAGAATCCTGAAAATTATATTTGTCTATCGTGGTAATAAATGCAATTAGATTATTTTAAAGTACAGTAATCTATCTATAGATGTTGTTAAAAAAAATAACCGTTGTTGTCCGTTAGCCTCGGTAAAACTTGAAAACCGCTGGATCGTTTTAGATTCTGTTTATTTTTTTCATTCCTCTTATTTCAGGGAAGGTTTAAAAGTAAAAAAAGAATCCTAATTCGAGAGATTATTTAATAAATATTAGAAAAATGCAGAATTGGTTGCTACATCTATGTAAACATTCGGCCAGTGTTAAGTTTTATATGGAAACAAAGGTGTTAGGGTAGTTGGCTAATAGCGAACGAGCCAAAATATGGATAGGACGTCGTCTGCCGGGTCCGCTAGTTATGATTATAATAAAGGCAGAGTTAAGATACACTTAATAAGGTTTCGTCTAACACAATCTTTTTTACACCTTCTTTCTTCCTAGCGTTATCCCGGTTAAATTTTGTATTGTATAAGTAGTTTAAAAGCCCTACGCGTAAAAGGACGGGAGGTGACCTTATTATATACTATGTAAAGAATACTAGTGGTCAAGTAGAGTTCGTCCAGTTGTCAAAACAAATTTGAGTAAGTAGAGTTTTTATTTTTTCTCAAGTTTTTTAAGTTAAGTAATTAAATATTTTCTACCATTTCTTAACTCTTTTACATTTGTTTATTCCTTTTATATTTTTCTTCGCTTAATATTCTACTTGAGATGCACAAATCGTCTTATTTCTATTGTTTATCCTTACTCTACTATACGTTTTAATTACGGCGTTATATTGTTACTTATATATTGTTTAATTTTAGTAAATTACATTTGTTATCCGTTTTTTAATGTATTTTCTTACACGTGAGGAATGTCTAATATTAAAAATTCAGCTAAACTTTTTTATAAGCTTGTTTTAGTAGTGCCCAGGGCGATAGCTCAGCGTGCATATTATCTTGTAGTTCATTTCTCATTTGAATTTGATTTGCAACATTCCGTTTTAATTTATAGCGTATAAAGGCAATTAATCATTTTACTAAGTTTTCTTCTTCCTAGCGTTATTCCCGTCTAGAACCATGGTCCGCTTAGATTGCAGAGGATTTGGTAGTGGGCGAGTTACGTAAGCCGATTGCCGTCTGACGTCATCCTCGGAACCCCCACGATCTCTACTAATATTACTCAGTAACATTAATTGGGTCCCAATGTTTATGTGCCTTCCGAAAGACGGAAGAGGTCGAGAATCAAATATAAAAAGTGTAAGAATTCACCCATATATCAACCTGTCGCAGTCAGAGCTACTTACCCAAGTGATCGACTCAAATGCCACCACTGATTAGGGCACGACCTTTTCTTTCTTCCTGAGTATTACTATCAAATTTAAAATGTTTCGAATGAAAATATGTATGAGACTATAGAGGTGATAAAAAATACCTGTGTTTGCTGCAGAATTCCTATTCTGTAAATAGTGAGTTATTTAATATTCACACTGGTCTGTAATGGCACACGATAGAATAATTAAGGAAGGTTTTTTTTAAATTTTTTTCATCTGTTATTATAAATATTTTTTAATTAAGGTTTTGTAGTTATTTCGATTAAGTTGTTCTTTTAAAGTGTTAGGTATGTTATTAATTAAATTGGGTATAAGATACTCAAGGGTTTGTTTGCCGTAATGATTACTATATTTAGGTAGTTTTAATTTAGGGTAAATAGCGGTAAATTATAACAAGACTGACTCGACTAGTTCAAAATGACGCGAATGAAGGGAAATGAAGGTAGGCATGACTGACGTATCAAAAGGTAACAATCATTCCCATTCATTCGACGTCATTTCCAAGTGTATCCGGTCCTACATTATTAATTTATACAATAATGTATTTCCTATTATAAAATAAATCTATAAATATTATATTATATTATATCTAATAATCTAATAATCGTATACAATAATATATTTATGTCCAATACTATCTAACAGTTTTAATATTTTAAAAAGCGTCAACACTGGCCGTAACTTAAATTTACAATTCAATCATATTTATTTAATAAAAATTTTTACCTTAGAAAAGGATATATGCTTTAACACAGACTAATTATTCGCAATAAAGAGTTACTAGAGATCGCCGGTTGATCGAAATTCTCTCACAAATCTATAGATTTGCGTAAGATATGTTTATTTAAAGTTATTTACAAAATTAACATTCTTTATACAAATACATTGTTATATTCACGTCGTCATGACTACGCTTTGACACAACCTTATAGTAAAATGTATATATGTGTGTGTAAATCGTTTTGTAGTAATGTGTATTTGGTTTTATTTTAATAATTTAATATATTAATATTGCATATATTTTTAAATATTATCATTCGCACGCCTCTATATTAACTACTACCCGCGGGCCGCGACTTTGTCTGCGTAAAATTAGGTGATACTTTTTATCTTGTTTATATATCGCCTATAGCCTTTCTCGATTAATGTGCTATCTAAAATTGCAAGAATTTTTCACATCGGACCAGTAGTTCCTGAGATTAGCGCCTTCAAGCAAACAAACTCTTCAGCTTTGTACATTGGTTTTCGTAAAGTGGTACCCAATGTTTTCGCTTCACGTATTAATATACAAGTCGGGGAAAATCAACTTAGATTTTAAACCTTAACAATATAGACTATACAGTAAATCAGAAAAAAATTACATGACTAATATACGAAATTTGACAATATTGTGGGGAAAGGCACACCAAGGTGAGAGGCTTTTCGGCGAGGAAAGAAAAGGGGGGAGGGAAGGTCGATATGCTCAACCACCGCAAAGTAAGATCTGTTCCGGGGAAGACGTCAGACTGCATTCAGTCACCTTAACTTGCACCGTCACATCCCCCACAATTTAAACGGACCCAGATACTAAACTGGAAATTGGGATAACGTCCGAACGTCATTTTTTGTAAATATGTATCATGGCCCATACACAATAGCGCCAGGTCGGGGATTCAGCAATTTGGATGGTCCTCAGAAAATATAGTCTAATATAACAAATCCTCCAGTTATTTCTCTATGACCTCCAGACACTTAGAACCGTTATATTACTTAATTAAAGCTTATGAAATCAAGTTACTCTCGTTATTATCAATGCCAAATGTCAAGTTAAGAGTAACATGCTGATAACGCGACTCTAATTGAAACAAAAATGATTGAAAACAGATACTGAAGGTTATAGACGTACTCAACGTAATTATGCGTACAACTATTTTGAGTTTTGCAGGTGTTAAGGTGTCACTTATTTGGTAAATCTGTACATATAAAATTGAAGCGTTTTTAAGTAATTGTAACGCCGAAATTATTTTTTACAAATTGCTTGTAACTATCTTATGCAATGCGATATCGAAAGCGTAAGTTAAAACGTTTTCATTCATTCATTTATTCATTTATTCATTTATTCAATGTTTTTGAACCACCCTGGGAGGGTACTACATCAATTTATAATTTACAGTCACGCAGGGAGACCGATGCTTCTACATAGTCAAGTAACATTAAAATATTCTTGTAAATTGTAAAAGGAATTTTCAATTAAATATTTTTTCAGTTCTCGACCAAACATAAAAAGGTCATTTATACCTCGTATATATTTTTCGTCTGTAACTAGCTTTTTTTTTATTTGCCTGTTATGTTCCACTGCTGGGCAAAGGCATCCCCCTTATGGATCCGCCTTCCTAGTTCAAAAAGTCAAAGCGGGTTTTAGCTAGTCTTACATATATTAATACGTGAAGCAAAAACTTTAGGTACCATTTTACGAAAATTGCGCGTACGGAGGAGTACAAAACTTGGTACAATTATAGTTTATATAGATAGAGGATGGCGTGCGGATGCTAATATTTTTTTATTATATGCTATATTAATATATTAAATTATTAAAATAAAACCACACGCACACTTATGCCAACCGTTTAAACCATTTACACACACATGTATTGAATGATATCAAAGCGTAATCGTGACAACCGTAGGCTATTTATTTATTTATTTTATTTTTATTTATGCACCTAAAAGTATACATAGGAAAATACACAATATAGAGAGGAAGTAAACAAAGGAAAAACTTATCTCTAATCTCTTCCAGCTTTCCTGGAGTGTAGGATAAATAGTACTAAATATAAAGCGGTGCAGGTACCAAAGGTGGAAAAAAGAATGACAATAAGAACTTACTTATAAAGTTAATATAAACAATATAATACGCATATAGAAAGAAAGTATAAACGATAAACATACTAAATTGAAAGATAAAATTGTTTTATATTAATCGTCAAATTTTATTTTTCTGTGAACAGTACAATATATGTATTTCGTTGTACGCAAAGAGGTTTGCTGGCGAAATTCGACCAGCCGGCGATCTCTAGCATCTATAAAAGTATAATTTACTGAGTTTCACATCATAAAAGTATATAAGGAAAAAACAAGTGAATGAAGTCATGTTTATTATGTCAAGTCGCCTTTATGTCTGTCGGTCGTTATAACAGTAATTATATATGTTATTATGTAATTTCACCACATCTAGTATTACCTAGAAGTGGTGACTACAAGTCTACAGGCTAGAATTGCATATCTTCTTATTCCTAGCGTTATCACGGTCTAGCACCAGGGTCCGCTTAGGTTGCAGAGGATGTGACAGTGGGGCGAGTTAAGATGACCGATTACCATATGACGTCATCCCCAGGATCCCCACAATCTCACGACTTATGTCACTCAGTTACAATAATCAGGACCCACTATCTAACACGCCTTCCAAAACACGAAAGAGGGCGGATATCAGTACCAATTCTGATACAGGTTTTCAACCAGTTTTAGAATTGGTCACCCATCTATCACTCGGCCGCGGTGAGAGTTACTTAACCTAGCGATCGACTCAAATGCCGGCCAGCAATTAAGCTACGACATCCTCTAGAATACATCAATTTGCTCATTTAATATTACAACAATAAAAATACATGATATAACAGCTAAACGCAAAACGCTGACTAGATAACACGTAAAGCGTTATCAGAGACGATGACCTTGAGTGAGTACAAATAGTGACTTGATGTGTACGGAATTATCATATCGGGATATAAACGACTCTGGTGTGATGTCAAGGAAATGGCCAACGAGTGATGGAGGAATTGTAAATCCTTATCTACATCTGATGAGAGATGTGGCTTCACTCTGCATCTTTTACCGCATGTATCATGGGGAGTGTTCGGAGGAATTGTTCGGACTGATACGTTTTTTATATTGTAATACATATTTACTGTAACCTGTTAGTTTTAAGATCTAAGGTAATACTAATGCAGTTTTGTTTAAAGGTATATGCTAGTTATAACACTTTTACATATGTTTTTATTCTGATTAATCAATTTACATATTCTACTGAATTATCTATACTTAATATATAAAGGTGAAGGGTTTGTTTGTTTGTGTGCTTGAATGTTGCTAAAAGAGAAAAAATGCTATAAGGCTATGTATTATCACGTTAAAAACAATAGGAGTAGAGCACGAATGAAGTAATGAAGTAAAGATGAAAAATGTGTAAACACTTAAAGTTTTGCAATAGTCACGTAAGATAGAATTGTTCCCCTTTAAAAGTCCTAAATAAAAATCCACCACAGCATATGTCTGTCTTTTAAGGTTGGCTCTCAATAACCTTTTCTATATTCTAACTAAATTTGTCCTAAAATAATGCATTATTTGTGCAGTGCGACAAGACGGTTTGTATTATTTCTTTGAAAACTTAGAGCGGATACGAGTTACATTTGTGAGTTCTCAATCTTTAGTAGTTTATTCTGATATTATAATCGAAGATCAAGTTAAAAAAGATTGGATTATGCTGACGGAAAACAAACATGAATGGAGGAGATTAGGGGAAATCTCAAAATGGATAAGAAAAAAATTAGGAGATAAACAGAAATTTTAAAAAATGGAAAAGTTTAAGGGTAAGAACTATCTTTATCCAGAATCAGTTTACACATTCAAGTTTACATGATCTGTAATTTCTGACAAACATGGAGGAAGTTTCGTGTAAATATGTACGTCAAGACCAAAAACTGGTTATCCAAGCCAGATTATAAAATCTGTGTTAGGGGCATCTATCCCTCTGGCCTAACCGGCAGAATTGAAATATACTTATACATTTTTGTAACACATAGACATCAGAAAATTGCTCTGAGTATAAAATGTATGCATTTGATGAAAAAGATACTGAAGATAAAAATTGACTGAATAAATTGAAAAAAAAAAAAAAAAAAAAAGATTCAGGGAAAGCAAAACAATTGAGTGACGTTAGTATCGTATAAATACTGATGTCAGTATATGTATGTCAATATTTTTAAGATGGTAACATAAGTCTGTATTTATATATCTTTAGAAAAATATTTGTGTATAACAGGCGTCTGTTATAACACAGGCGTTGTTTACCTTAGGAACAGATATCCATGTGCAATATAGTCCTGTATATATTTACTATTATATTTATTTAATCTAAGCAGACCCTGGTGCTAGATCGGGATAGCGCTAGGAAGAAGAAGAAGAAAAAGTATTATATAGTTCACTATCAAACTTGACGGAACAAACACGAGATCATAAGTCGTTAAATCTGAAAGCATTTCCCTTGTTCTAAAGCTTTGCCGGTGTTTACATCGATTTACGTCGTTTTGACATTCAAAACTGCTTTTCAATTTTAATTGAAAATTCGAATATCCATAAAGTTTTCTCAACGCTGTAATTAAATACAAGCCAATGTTTCGGCTGAACAACGTCCCGGGTTTGAAATACGAGCTTGCATCACGCAGATTTATTGTATCCGATGTGGATTAAAATCCATATAAGTTAATAATACATATTTATCCAAGGTTTGGGTAAGGTCAATTTTCTGTGTCAGTAATTTTAATTGGCACAAAGAAAAGGGTGAATGTTCGTAGCCGTCACTAAAAGAACGATCGATGCGGTATATGCCTAACGACGCTAAAGTCGTATGGACAATTCCTTTGAATAATTGATCTACCAATAGTGTACTAAAATACTTAAGCCTCCATTTGCACGAGAGTTAAAAAGCTTTGCGTTAAATCTCGGCGTTGGCGCTTTTTTAACGTTGTGTTGATACAAAAATATAGGTGGAAGCGTGCTGGGCCCATAACCCAGAGGTCCGTGGATCGAAACCACGCTCTGCTAAGTATATTTTTTATTTTATATTTTTCATAACACAAACAATTTATACATTATTTGCTGTTGCCTTCGGCTTCACTCGCTTTCACTAAATTTTATATTAAAATCAAATTTATTTATTGCGAATTTGTGTTATTACAGAAGATCTTTAAGCTAAATAGTACAGCCAAATTATATCGTGCAATTGAATCTATTATATCTTGAAATAAAGGAGATATAAATTTAACTATAATAATAAAAATATACATATATTAATAAAGAAAAATGCAACTACGAGTCCTCTGATAGTGCAGTTGTTTAGGGGCATTGTTTGTACGTTGGCGTGTTACTAAAAACGTTCTATATACATATTCGAGTGTCAATTTTCCTACAGGCACGTAGTTGAATGATATACTATTTTCACCTTCGTTGCACACGACTATATTTACAAAATAAAATGGATAAAGTCAGAAATAAAATGAATAATTAGTAAGTAATGTGCCCTCACAACGTGCCTTGCGTGCCCCTACACCTGCAATCAGTAGGAGCTAATAATTGCTTCTGACGAAGAAGTCAATATAGTCTCGTTTTGGGCTGCAACAACTTAAGTAGGAGAAAGAAAACCATGTATTTGACGTCACATCGCTAAAAAGAAGAATTAGTGACGAACACATATTACGTTTATAATCTAATACAGACAAGAAACCTGGCGTTCAGGGCTCTAGGGCAAAAGTATTTCTATGTATTGATAGTCATCTTTTTGATTTTTTATACAAGAGAATACTTAAATTGTTCTTTTTCGTTTCTTCTTTTTCTACCTAGCGTTATCCCGGTTTAATACCACGGTCCACTTAAATTGCAGAAGGGGTAAAAAAGCTTGTGTTATGAGTGACGATAACAGGCCAGAGATAGCCACTACTATATAACCAGTGAAACAATGGAGGTGTTCAATTCGATTGTCAGAAAGTCCATGACCCAAGGATACGTTCTAGAAATGTTGACGCGATGCTCCGATTTCCAACAACTTAAGGTTATTTTAATATTTTATAAATTTTAAGTAAAAAAACATCTTTTAAAAAGCTTTTATTAAATGTATACCACTTAATACAAAATACTCGTCAAGACTAATCAAACGAGCCCAAACTCAATGTGTTTATATCGTTTTATAATGGAGTTCCTATAGCCACCCTCCAGCTCCATCATTATATCAGTTCCATGTCATCATGATAACGATGACATGGAACTGATATAATGATGGAGCTAGAAGGTGGCCATAGGAACTGTTGGGGATCGGTGCCTTAACTGGGTTATATTGACGGGGCAATAAAACACCGACCTTTTCTTATATTCACGGACTGTATTTACAAGCACAATATAACACCTTCCTGAGATTGGCGCGTTCATGTAAAGAAAATATCAAACAAACAAACTCTTTAGTTTTATATCCATGAACTTAAAAGAATTAAAAAAAAATGCAATTGATCCTGCTGTTTTTAATCTCAGAAACGTATAAAGCTCAACCTCGCCTATGTATTGTTAAAGGATCGTAAAAATCGGTCTAGTCCTTTCTGATGTTAGCCAAAATAAATAGATATGTAGATGGACAAGCTGACTTACGAATGGACAAAAGTTTGGAAATATATTAATATTTGAACAGTATATACAGACACTTTAATTTTCTTTATTTATATAGCTGTAGTGATGAGTTTGAGACTTCTCGGTGGCCTAAAATCGTCATTAAGGCCGGCAACGCATCTGTCGCCTCCTGGTCGTGCAGATGTCCATGGGCGTCAGTAGGCACTTAACTGTCTGCTGCCTGCTCGTTTGCCCCTTGTATCATTAAAAATAAAATGGAAAACTGTCAACTATGACAATGACATGTACTCGTACCCAATCTTCACTCATCTATGTATAAAAGATTAACCTTACAAGATATACTTAAATATAAGATGTAGAATATTTTAGAAACTCTGATTCTCCTTACCATCTTTTGGTTATTCTTAAATTAATTATTTCAATAATTTAAATAACCATGTACATTAAATGAAATGTGTTGAGAAATTAATTATATTACTTTTTATTTCGCCTTGACTGTCTCAACTTGATCATACAAAATTTTACTAAGTTAAACTCCAATTTAGTGAAATCACTCGTGTGGCAGTGGCCGACCTTAGCGTGGCAAACCGATTTCTTGGTCGACTCTACATATTATTTTTTTACTCTACAATTTATTGGGCGTGGTAGAACATTATAAATATATTATATTATAGCAATGTACATATATATCTAGTTGTATTAATAGTTCTTAATTTTATATTGTTTGTACTTACTAGAAGAACTTTAATTTATTTATATGGGCATGCTTAATTAACTGCCTTATAAAACCGGTGTATCACTTTATGCTACTAAAAGGTTACCTGGTTTGTAATGCCGGAGCCAGACATAACTTTACAAGAACGATCATTTCAATGATCATGTAGTGTGCCCGGGGACTTTGTGTAGCTGCGCAAAGTTTTGTAGAACTTTGTAGTCTTCAAGAACAAAAGTGTGCAAACACTTTGAGCTCTGTCTGGTTCCAGTATGAGACAAGATATCTTCTATGACAAATACGTTCTCTTTTTCTCCAAATACATCTATTCTATTCTCTTATATTTCTATTGTAATCATAATTTAACAATATTTTAATCATTTTAATATACCAGAGTAAATATAATTTACATTATAATTCAACTCTTAATCGTGCCTTCTACCGTAAGTTGCCCAAAAAAGGTCTAAAGATGTTTATCCACCCGAATCTCATCTGTTTAAAAACGTGGAGAAGTTAGCTGTACTGTATAATTAAATTCTAACCTTACTTAGTTCTTATTCTAGTCGTTTTATGGAATAAAAATATTTGTATAGATATATGTTACAATAGAATTAGTTGCATGATAACCAATGTTTAAATATAATTAAAGACCTGGACGTGCATAGCTTCGGAATGACAGTACCAAATTTGATATTTTCTGTTTTGTTGTGTTCGCTATTGTTAGGACAAGGTTTGTATAAAAAAATAGTAATGGCAAAGGGGAAGCGAAAAGGAAATGGAACGGGGATGGAAACGGGACCGGGAATGTTATAGGATAATATAAAGTAGTAAATAGGTACCTTAGTAAATAGTAAGTAACCTAACGTTCGGGCAGGACAATGTCTTCCGGCTCCGCTAGTATATATATAGATAAAAAAATAATAATTTGTTAACATTGTATGTTCTCTTACAGTTCTTCAACTACGTGATTTTCGTTCTAGGGTCAGTATAATCAATTTAAGATGACGCTTCTGAAGCTCGGCCGTCAACTAAGCCGGGCTCTGCCTGATATTTATAACGCTTCGGGCACATTTTAATCTCATTATCTGATACCGTTAACTTCTTATCTAATCTGGAAATACCTATATATATAAAAGAAAAAGTGTCTGTTTCTAAAGTTGAAATAATAGTATAGTCAACCAAGAAAGTGCTCTACCATTTTGGATGACAGCTCCTATTTAAAGAAAATGTTGCTAAGGGTTATTGTTAGAAATTAACGTAATGCATAACAAAGCAAAAATAAGCCTTATAACCAATTGACGTGCAAACGACATTCGACCTTAGCGTGGCAAACCAATTCCTTGGTCGGCTAAACATTGTTGCCGAGGCACAGAAAGCGACCAATTGCCGCACGAGTAGATTTAAAAAATACGAGTTAGACAATTGTTGTCTCGGTTTTGTTTGTGTCGCTTGCCCCCGAAGAAAACATTTCTTTTTAATTCGTTACCTTCTCTCAGATCTATGTCTGTATATGTCAGAAGATTACCAAAGCTATTAAATATGCGAGATTACGATCTCACAACAAATATTTTCAGTAGAATTTAATTTTTTTATATAAACTTTAACCTTTACAATATTGATTTATTACTGACCATTGTTGTTATAATAATATTGTTACATTTTATTAATTTTCTACTATTACTCAAGATTTTTGTAATTAATTTGATTATATTATCTTAAACATTTTATGCTTATCTATTTACACATGTATTGATAATTCATTGAGAATATTTTTGTAGAATGTATACCATTACAAAGTGTGTACAGTCTAAAAATGCACGCCTCTCCGAAGTATTCATGTCTACAAACAAAATAGCGTGTAGACGCAAACACGCAAGCTCCTCAATATCATTGGCTTACTCTATCAACATGGAAAATTTCAAGTCTCTACGTGTAATAGTTTTGAAATGCTAGCTATATTTAATTTGGGGCGGGGGGACACCCTCTCTTCAATCTGTTGACATGACACCGAGTCAATGGGATAAATCCGTCGGCAGTTTTCAATAATGCTTAAGATGATTACGTTCATTGTCAGCGATGATAACCGTATCATCTTTTATAGAAGGATAAGCGTTGATATAGTCAAGTGATTCTTTGCGGACCTCAAAATAAGTTCTTATTAGTGAGTATTCCTCTTGTAATACTGTACAAATGCCAAATTTTCTTCTGATCGCATCTACCCTTCAGCAAATATCTTCTATATATATGTGGGATGTTTTTACAGTATTTTTGTGGGATACTTTTATGATGTCACCTTTGGGCGGGGGCCTTAAAAGGAAAAAAGTAACCCTTATAGGATAAGTGTGTTGTCCGTCTGTCTGTCTGTCAAGACGTGATTAAATTGGCAAAGATTTTTGTACTAAGAATAAAAATTTTGTACTTTAGGCTTTAAATACCTAGCATATGGTAAGCAAATTTATAGATTTGTTTATACTAAGCTAAAAAGCTGAAGAGATTGTTTACGCGCTAATCTCAGGAACTACAGGTCCGGTTTGAAAAATTATTTCACTGTTATATAGTTCATTCATCGAGGAAGGCTATACGCTATATATCATCACGCTAAAATTGAATCTATTTTTCACCTAATTCGAGGAAGTCGCGGGCACAACCAGTGAAAGATAAATGAGATAAAATACATAACTAGGAAACAAAAACTTGCATCCTTTCGATGTCACATAACCGTAACGTAAAGTTTTAGTTACTGAAATAAAACTTTACGATATAAAAATTACTAACGTTTAGTTAACAAGTTCAAGGCTGGATTTGATTCCCGATTGAATAAAAAATATATCTATTAACACTCGTGAGAATGTTATGTGATTTATATTATGTTACTTATAGAGTTACTTTTGTTGTCAACTATCTTGGTATCTCTTACGAATGTACTGATGTCGTGTAAAACTGCAGTAAAAACGAATGTAAATTTAATCAGTTCGGCAATCTAGAGGCTTGTAAGTGAAAATTTAAATATTTGTACCTAAGTATGTTTGCAGTTTAAATGCCATTTGACGCTGGTGACTTTCAAAGTTATTCCCTTACGTTGGTTCAATCTGTACTAAAATATATAAAGCTGACGAGATTGTTAGTTTTTTGCTTGAACGCGTTAATCTCAGTAATTATCGTCAGATTTGAAAAATTCTTTCAGTGTTAGATAGCCCATTTATCGAGAAGGCTATTATAGGCTATACATCATCACTCTAAAATTGAATCGTAATTTTAACTATTTACTATAAAGAAAGGAGTGGATTGGTTTAGCTCTAGATAGAGGAGAGTGTGAACCTACAGAGCCCTATCTCTCCAGTCAGAACTACGGCGAACTGTTCTCCAACCAAATAATTTGGTAAATTATTTAAGAAAATAATTAATCTTGTGTGATTTATTATTTAAATGCTAAAGATACAATGTTAGAACTATTTAGTAAGCGAAAGGAAATATCTCTCATTCATATTTACAGAATGTAATTTTAAAATATTTAGCAAACTGTAAAATTGCTCACAAGATATTGCTAAAGCATGTCACATATTATTTTGTTAAAAAATCTAATATATACCATTACTCAAACGAGGTGCGGTCGTAGCTTTTCGTAGCTTTTGAAAATGATTATTTTTCTATATTTCCTTCCACATTTTTGGTGACCTGTAGCTTATTTATCAAATAAAATGATTACGATGACAGGTTCGTCGATGACACAAACGTGTATAGAGTAACAATTCACAAGACATTCGAGGGCAACTTGACGACGAAGGCAGTGATCCCGCCTTCCGCTCCAGGGGTCATGGGTTGGATTCCCGCCTCGAGTTTATTATCTATATATATGTATTTATATATTTCTACAAAAATATATTTATGTATAACAGGCGTCTGTTACCTATAAAACAGGCATTAAGTTGTCTACCTTAGGAACTGACGTCCTTGTGTCATATAGTCCTGTATATATTAAATATTAATATTAGTAATATATATTTATAAATCTATAGAAAATAATTTTAATCAAGTAATTTATTTGGTGATTTGCACAACGAAGCATTTGATAATACTAGTCGAAATTGTTCCACAAATCTTTAAATTCGTGTTTCCTATGCTTATTTAAAGCTATGTACAAAGTTGTATTCTTATTGAAACAATATTAGACATTTTAATCACACTAAATGTTTTAGTAAACCAAATACATTGTTGTTTTATCATGGTGGTCTTGAGCACGCTTTAACACCATCCTAATTTTAATTAACATTTAGCAACTAATAATTACGTTGAAGTCAATGCAGAGTTGCTTTGATGGAAACTTCTCACAGACGGACTAACCAAATAAGTTACGGACAGTTGAATGTTATAAAGGAGTATAGATTCTGCGTGGAATCCAAGTTATTTGTCTGTTTCTGATAGTTTGATGCGATGGTGACCTATATTACGAACAGTTAAGTTAGTGAATGTACACAATTTGACCAGACTTTAAGTTAGCTATCTACATTTATATATTTATATATTTTCACCTTCACAGTAATGTTATCATTAATCACTACATATAACCGATCACACAGCACGCCTTTTCTGCTTAGAACCAAAACAGTGCAATAATTTATGAAATTTCACTACTGCACTGTTTTTCATTACAGCGCTGATTTTTTAAATAGGCTTTACTTATTTTACCACAGAGGTCTAATGTCTCCCATTAAATTTTGTATAAAAAGGTGTTTTGATCTGTTTGTAGTGAAATACATACGAATGTAAACCGCCATATTTCGAACGGAACGGTGGAACATCGTGCGAGGGGGAGAACGGAAGTTAGTAGTTTCGACTAGTTTAGAATAGTCGAATTCTCTCGACTTATTTTTTTTTATCGTCACTTTACTCTTTCATTGTACTCATAATTTTTCACTAAACTTTAAACAGGCTACGTAAGTAATGAAACGTTATCCATCCAAGTCATTTCCCTAGCTGTTTGAGCAAATGGCTGTTGATTAAACGACTATATAGCTATCTACTTACGATATACATACAGATGATGTTGAATAAATTTTACTTCAGTTGTATGGTCTAAAGCATACTTGATTTTTTCTTTTTTTAATATTTTACCTATTGTTTGTACAGTCGCAAGCAAAAGCTATATACATGTATACGAAGTTAAAACTACTATGATTTACAACGTCGCTACAAACGAAATACAAGGGTTCCATTGTGAGAGGCGAGACCCAATCTCCCGTTATTTACACTACACTCTGTCTCATCATTACTGCATCTCTTATCAAAGTTCTGGAAATATCGTTATGTTAATAAGAAACTGATTGCTTAAAACCTATGTGTTGCATAACTTAGTTTTAAAACAATGTAAAAATAAATTATTGAAACATGCAATGACCTTAAAAAGATGCTTTACTACTTTTTACTACGGTCAATTTTAACGTTCACACGTGTTAAAGTCGCATATCGATAGCGTTTTAAGTTGGTACGTAATCTTTGATTTTTAGTATCAATAAAACAAATAATGGAGGGGCGTGCATTTTTAGACTGAACGCACGGTACCTTTTTTTATTTAAACGAATATGATTTCATGTGATAAGTGGACACATTTCAAATGGTAGTGTACTTTACATATGTATATGCTTTACTGTACATTATATAATTCTTCTCTTTGATACCTGTACTATTAAAAGTTTTGCAGGTGCTTTGAGATTTATGCGAGAGCCGCAAGTCACAGATTAGTTTTAAAAATGGTTTTTAAATATAATAGTGAAAAAAATAATGGTTTTGAACTTTTTAATATTGTTTATAAAAATGGCAATGTATGAATAGGTACGTGTTGGTTGCGAAAGTGTACAGACGCTTGCCGATCGGGTCAAGAGTTGGTTTTTGTGCACAAACCAACGGAAGTTCGCGGCAAGCCCATTCCACATGTTTGCACACGGGTAGTATCACTTTCAAACCGGCAGTGAGTAGAAATCTGTTATTAAGCTTTTATTAAAAACAAAAAAGCCAAAAAAACGAGTAAACAAGCGTTGTATCAACTTACTTTAAAATTTAACTTCCCGCCCTTTGACGCTGTGAAGGTCGCTCTACAGCATTACGCGCACAGATAAAAAAAAACTTATTCTAAGAGGCAACTAAAAAGAGGTTAGATAATTTTCATTCTACCTGAGTCCAAAAATTAGTCTCGGTTACCACGATACCAATATGGGGCAGGCTGGTCTGGAAGTTACATAATAAACTAAAAACATTACACAATAGGTATGGTGACGGTATGATCTCACTCTGCACCAATTTTTTGCCTGTTTCCACGTAACTGTGAATATTTTATTCAAATATAAATGTATTCATTTTGAATTTAGAACGCTGACAATTATCATTTCTAATTTTCGTCTCTAGAATTGTTGAGAAACCACGTATCTTTTTAAAGTTTTGCACAAAAAGCAATATATTTTTTATAAAAACGACACTTAACCAGATAACCTTGACTTATAACCTTAGCTTAATACTCTATGTATATAATTAAATAAGTACATATAACAATGTCCTGTTAGTTACACCGTTTACGTAGTACTCAATGATGGTTGGATTTGAATCGTTTCATATGATTTTTGATTTGTTAAAACGTTTCCGTCTCAAATATTAGAATCTGTACATATAATGTGTAATACGTGAAGAGAACGCGGACGGAGGAGTATGAAATTTTGCACAATGAATCTTTTATATGGAGGAGTATGTGTGATTTCTATAAAAATGTCATTATAACTAAATATATTAAAATATTCAAATAAAACCTCATGCACACCGTAGCCAAACAAATGCATACTTAAACTATACATAAGCAAGTTATATCTACTTATGTATACTCTAAGCGCATGTAATGTATACATTTTAACATTGTATGATGTCAAAGCATAATGGTGACAACCGTATGTTATATTAAATAACAAATAGAACAATTCAAGTCGTTATACAAATCTTGTGATATGCAAAAAGGTTTGCAGCAAAAAAATCTAATAATAATTGTATCTATAAGTAATAAAATACGGAGAATATAAAAAAATATCGTACGTTCGAAACAAAAACATAAAAAAAATTAATATGTATGTATATAATCGTTGTCATACTATTTGCGTATTTTACACAATATTTATAATTCTACTATCAGAATCATAAAAATATTGTTTTATTTTTGATCACTATATTAAAAAGTGAACTTTGGATAGGACAATACTATAGCTTGTCATAGTAACATGGTTTCATTATCACCGCAACAAAAAATATAATTAAATTTCTATTTCACACTATCTGCCCCAGAAAGTTAGCGCCGCTTGCTGCTGATAAATCCTCATTAACTGTTTGTTGCCCGTAACTTCGTAAGGGTAATTTTTTTTTAAAGAATTTTAAGAAACCTTTAGGTATGCGTAATACTTCCATTACCCCTCCTGCTAAACGGCCCAAGATTGTGTCAGGAATATGTGCGACAATAGCCCAGCGAGGTCGGGGTTTGGACCGGTCCTTAAGGATATCAAGGCCATAAAACCATAAGCTAAGTAAATCTGCCCCAAAAGGATATTTTGTTCACCTTTTTAGGGTCTGTTGGTACTAGTAAGATACTTTGATTGTGTAAGTTTCGGATTTCTATGTATTATGGTTTTAAAAAAATGTGAAAAAATCTGAAATTAAAAATATATTTTTATTATTTACTCATCAATCGATTGATTTCAATTTTCGATACGTTTCAGGTACTGATGGTATTATAGTTTTTAGGAAAAACTTAAGAGGTACATAGATTATTTAATTCTTGAAAAAAAATACTTTTATTTTTTAATTTTAACATGATACAAATTGGGCACAATTATGAAAGTTTTTTTTTAAATTCCCTATTCAATTTTCTATAAATTTGCTATGTGCTTTTCAAAACTAAAATCATAGTGCGCCATTGTGAAAAAAAAGGAAATGCGTACGTAAAAGCCTCAATATGTAGAGACCCGAAAGTTGTAAAATCAAAGTATATTACTAATACTAGCAATCATACTAGCATACCCGAAAACGATTAATTAAATATCATTCTGGGGCACATTCACTCGTTCTATGGCCTTACAACAGTTTTTCGCCGACTCTGAAATTCTTGAATACTTACTTTTAATACTTGAGTTCTCAACTCATCATATAATTATGCCAAAGGAAAAATACTTAAATTAAAATAGATACGTATATTATTTGATTGGGCCTTCCCGAAGTAAACTTCGCTTGTCAAAGAACCAACTGTTTTACTTATCTCGTAGCTTCTATCATTTATCGTTTTAACCTCAACCTTAGTTAATTTTATAGGCATATTGCGATAAGATTGATGTCAGTAAAATTATAAGTATTACCTGATATTCGTAGTATTTCTTGCGAACATTACGTGTTTTTTTAAATTATCAATTAAGCGCTTTTTCTAAGGTCGCCTATACATAACGCACGCTTAATCATAAACTGACCTAACTCAAAAAAGCAAATTTTTAGGAAATTGCAAAAGACGTTGTGTCATTTACTACTTATTCCGCTTATAATTCGATAGGAACGGAATTATAGTAACATATTATGTCTTTTAATAATAGCTAATGAAGTGAATAATGATATTGACACGTTATTATAATGATATTTTGTTATTTAAAAACTTATTTTAGTTAAAAAGATAAAAATAGATGTATGACATTGTTGGATAGAGATATCAAAATAATTCCTAGACATAGAGGCAGTTGAAACGAAGCTGCCTGTATCATTAGCTCACTTTAGACTTAAAACGTAATGAGCCAATTTATAATTAAGCGTGCGATTATGTAATTGCTCGTTCTGATAATTATTTAACTACGTGGAGTCCTAGCTGCGACGATTAAAAACTTGAAATATTGAAATTTGATGCCTGTTATATTATTAACACCAACTAAAAAAGAAAGAATGTTTGGGAGAAACGCAATAACGGAAAGAGGTTGTATATGCAAAAAGCTGTATGTATCTAAAGCCTTGATAAAGCTCTATACATACGTTGAATTAAAATCAATTAAAAAGTTAACTGACGCGATACGCGGTGTTTGAGCAATTCATGACAACAAACGCGCAATCTTCCCAGCTCACTAAACGTAGTTTTGGAATATCAATGGAAGTCGAAAACAAAAAAAAACACTAAAGGCCTAGCACGAACATTCTCGATAGTTTTACTTACGTTTACTTTCGAAACCGACGAACGTCAAATAAAACATTGATGAATGAAATCCGAACTCCCACGCATCGAATCCTCGACGTTACGACCAAGTACGTCCCTAAAAATGTAAGCACGAACCATCATTTGACGTTTAGTTTCGAACGTAAAGTAAGTAAAACTATCGAGAATGTTCGTGCTACGCCCTCTGTTTTTAACCGACTTTAAATTAAGAGGAGGATCTAAATTCGTCGGAATCTTTTTTTGTTAGTGTTACGTATGTTCGTTCATCAATTACTTTAACCGGTGGACCCTAAAAGAACAGCTCAATCGAAATGACTACAGAACCTTACTTAAAAATATGTGCGTGTACTTATGTACACACGTGAGAAGTGAAACTTTATTATGACCTTATTTTTTGAAAAATGATTTACTATATGCAATTTTACGGGAATTGGTTAAATAAAATAAAATTAGATAAAGTTAAATAAAAGGCTATTATTATCATCATAGACATGAATGCAAATAATACAGTTATTTCATTTTATCTTATTACTACCGAGATTATTACAGTATTTCATTAATTGTAATAGAATTATTACTATCATTGTTATCGTTATTATATGTTATCGTTATTAATGGCTTATGGTAACAGAAATATGAAATATATTGTTTACATTCCACAAAATTTATTCTATGCTGTCCCTACTCCACTGATGAAAATACTCTTTGAATCAACTGTGGTAGGGATAAGAAAAAGATGGCGCGTAGCGGAAAAATGTAAAAAAAAACTATTTTCCAGGTACATTTGGTAAAATCACAATACTCGTGTTCCTACGGATCAGGCTATGGGTCGCCCTATTCAGTTGTGATGGCGGACAACAACGATGATGATTTGATGGACATTCTGCCCATACTGCTTCTGTTGATGTCTGAGAAGGGATGTGGCAGAAACAAAGGTTGCAGCGGTGGTTCTCAATGCAACATCGTTCCTATACCAATTCCTATTCCGATTCCAGTCAACTGTCCCATGATGTGACATTATTTAAAAAGACCTTAGTGTATTTACTTTGCATAAATCCAGTCGTTCACAATCGTACGAGTTTCTAAAAATTCCTTACCTCGCATAGTTACTCTGTGGAATCAAACCAGCTTCTGTGGTAATTGATAGAATTAGGCGTTACTTTGTGGAAATCCATGACATGCATGAGAAACTAAACTACTTTGCTTTAATCCGCGAATGAATACGAGGGTGGCTGGAAGCTCAGTGATTAGACAGAAGAAGAAAATAGTTGATGTGCAGTTAAACGATGTGACTTATAGTATCTTGCAGGATCCAATGAACGACGGCGTTTCGAATTAACTTTATGGTTTAGTTGTCGTAAAAATGTATTTACTAACTTGTATGTTACTAATTCAAGCGAACGAAGCAGAAAAAAAAAACATAAATCCTTGACTAACTAAAAAGCTTATCTAATTGTGTTCGTATCTATTATATCGGAGCCAGGCAAAGCTCAAAGTGTTTGTACATTTTTGACCTTGAAGTCTACAAAGTACTTCAAAACTTTGTGAGGTTACACAAAGTACCCGGCCACACTACATGATCATTCAAATGAAGCTATGTCCGGCTCCGGCATTATAATAAAATTCCTTATCTGTCAATTCTAAATCTGAACTTAAAAAATTAAAAAGAAATAATAACTGTAGAACATTAAGAATGAGCTTGGGAACCTATGCGAGTGATAACATAAATACATACATCGTGAAATTTTCAGTAATTATTCAGTATTATTCACTTTATATTATCTATCTTCCATTTATAATTATAATGACTTAAATAATTATTTACTTTGCGTAAAAACTACACTTCTGTATGATAATACCCAACACAAACATAGCATAAAATAGACATTTAGTTTTTGGAGGAACAAGTTTATTAAATTAAAAAGTTAAAAAAAATTTGCAAACTGAGTAAATTCTTTCTTTACTCGCATCACCGCGAATTATAAAGTTTTTTAACATAACTTCTATGAAGAAAATTCTGTAAAAGATCAATCTGAATGTTTAAAAATTGTACAAAATAACTTCATTTCCAATTTTCCCAGAATATCAAAAACTCAAAAATCAAAGCAAATACTATGAGAGAGAAATCGATAAAAGTGAGCGCAAAATAACTCTGCTAACCCTTTAAAAAAATTATGATATTTAAATCCAAACAATGGCCTTAGACCGCTCGGCCATCCTGACAACTGACGTTGAAGTCGAAATTATCGCTCAATATCTGTTTGTATTTTTTTTTAATAATTTAATATGACGATAACTTAGCTGCAATTGTTTTTACGTATTACATTACAGCATACAAAGATAATTTGTTTATAGTAACAGCATTTATATTTACCGAATATTTTTACATCTACAGAATATTCTGAGGGTTTTTTTTATTTATTTTTCCGGAACTTACTTGAACTCAGCACTTGGCTAAATTTAAGATAGTTTAAGTTTTTTTTTTATTTTATCTGGGTCATTAGACGGATTACAAATCATCGTCATTATTACTTTAGAGAGTCGTTTTTAACATTCCTGTGATAGTAACTTACTTGAAATGACCGCAGTATGCATTACTGAAGCTAATACTAATAATATACTGGAATAATGGAAAACAATATTATTTTACATGTGTGTGTACAGTGTCTTATACATATGCAGTGCTTTGGTACTTAATAAAGTTTTTCTTATTCTTATACTTTTTAAGCTAATAGCTATAAGTTTTGTAAAACTTGAAGAAAAAAATGTACGAACACTTTGAGTTATGTCTGGCTCCGGCATAACACAAACTCACATCTACCCACAATTGAACTGTGAATACATCAGCTTTCTTTTAATTCTAGCGTTACTCTTTTACCGTTTTGACGACTTCTATAGGAACTTATGTTATTTTGTTAAAAAGCATCACATTTCGATAGATATCTTTTATATATATAATGGGCAAACGAGCAGGCGGTACTCTTAAGTGACTACCGACGCCGATGGACAACTACAACACCAGGGGGATCGCAGAAGCGTTGCCGGCCTTTGAGAAATGAGTATGCTCTTTTCTTGAAGGTCCCTAAGTCGTATCCGTTTGGAAATACAGACGAATTTGGCTCTGATTTGCTTCCTAAATGACGAGAAAGTGCAGTTAAAAATGTCAATATCCAGATACATTCGATTGTATGCCTTGCAGGAGCGAAATACAAAAGTATTCGCAACATAATTGGCTTTTAAAAGGGGTGTATGAAATAAAGGTCTATATCGAGAATTAAAGTTAGGACATCTAAAATTGAAATGACTCAAAAGATATGGCGAGTCAATTAACTTACTTAGGATTATAAATAAAAATATTTGATCTCTCTCCATTCGACGAATTTCTAAAGAAGTTAAAACTGAGCAATTGTTACATATGCTTGTACCAAATTTGAAATTTAAGTGCTTAGTGAATTTTAGCTGAATTTTAATGGAAACTTTATACTGAGGATTCCATATTACTGACTCATATTCTAAAATACTGCGAACATATGAATGATAAAGGAGTATCAGGGTGTCAGGATTTTTGAATCCCTTGCCAATAGGTTATTTCCTTTGGGAATTATACGATTTTCGTGACTAATATAAATTCGCTGCGATCATTTCTGAGCGCACATTTTCGAGATGTTCCATCGTGATGATGGATATCATATCTGATTCTGGATTACAAAACCCTGATAGCCATGCCTTAGTAGAATGCCATTAATGTTTTTTTTAAATACCAGGAATACTTCACGTATGCTCCGTGTTTCAGAACACAAAGGTCCTGATGAATACCACTCAGTGATATTAGCTGTGAGATGGTAGAGATTGTGGTGGTCGTCTTAACTCGCCTCACAGTCACATCCTCTGTAATTATAGCAGGCCCTGGTGCTGGACAGGCTTAACGTTAGGTAGAAGAAGACTTTGGGTTTGGTTTTACGTTCCCGTTTCTCCACATACAAAGCGCAAAACCTGCCTCAGAATTGGTGCCTATCGGAGCGGAGATTGAACGGAGTTGAACTGAGCCCTTATGGATATCCCCTCACGGTCCCTTCCATACCTGATCCCTGAACATTATTATTTTATCGCTCGTCTATACAGGTTGGGTTAGAGCCTGTTCACACTAGATGGCTTCCAATGTAGTAGAATTTTTCGTTCTTTTCAGATATTTTTTGAAATTAAATAATATTTATTAATGAATAAAAATATCCAAAAGCGTGTCAAGACACGCCTATATAGAAGAGTTTCATATCTGATACGCTATAAACGTATTTGTTAAAAAACTTCAAAAGTTTTTGTCCGAATTCGCTCAGAATAATTTTTCCAATGAGTTTTCAGCACGTTCTATCAATATGGAAAATTTCAAGTCTCTTCGTCTAATAGTTTGGAAATGCTAAAGTGGGGCTCACCTTAAGGGCAGACAGGCAGACGGACGGACAGAGCGAAATTATAAAGGTTTTTGTAGTACCACGGAACCCTGAAAAATGAAATATTCCATCTCAATAGTTCTGTCGATTGTCATTTGCGACAAAAATATCTCAATTTATTACATGCACTTCGATGGCTCCCACGTAAATTATTGTAACTCAAAATTTCCAACTTCACAGCAAAGCGTTACAAACATATAACTTGAAATAAAACTTCGTAATTAGTCAATATATTATTGTATAGAAATATTCATTGAATAGTGATGGTTATATTACAATTTGCTACGATTATATTAAATTTAGGTATATCACAATTTACGTGGGAGCCATCGACTCGTGCCTTAATATAGTCGCTTGTACTTAGTAGTTTTCGCGAGTGTCGTACCGGACTTATATTTAAAAGAAAATGCATGCTACTTCCTATACTCTCAACATAAATTGAAAAGCTACAATTTACTTTTTACGAATAAGGCAAAGCATCTCTGTTTTTGTGGGAGAAAAAGACAACTGGCATTATTTTTTTATATTAAAAATCTAGATTAAATTGTTAAGAAACATCAACAACGATGTTACAAGACGAGTCTTACGTAATATGTCTCAATATGTCTCAAGTCTGAGAAGTAATTTATTAAGGAATATTAAAATCACTAGTGATTAATAGTGTAGCTGTCGATGGCATCGCACCGCCTGATTTAGGGATGAGGTAAATTGATTGCCGAAATCTCCCACGAATACCATTAATCTTACGTTGGCAACATTGTAATAATATAGGCAGAGATTTTTAATATTGTTAAAGGCTTTCCAGGGTGTTTACTTCCTTGTTTATGAAACCATACTCTATAATAACTTAAATCAAAAACAAGGTTTATAATTAAGTTTATTAATCATTCGCACGCTCCTCTCAAAGTTTTATAATGCCGGAGCCAGAGATAGCTCAAAGTGTTTGCACATTTTTGTCCTTGAAGACTACAAATGATGTTAGGAAAAGGTTTGTATAATAAAAAAGGAATGACAAAGAGAAAGCAAAAAGGAAATGGAACGAAAACGGAACGGGAACCGGGTATTCCCCGTTATATATAATATATATAACGGGGATATATAATATATATAATGTTACAGAATAATAGAATGTAGTAAGTAGTATATAACCCAACGTTCGAGCAGAACAAAGTGTGCCCGGTCTGCGAGTATCATATAAAAAAAATTAAATTGTTGCCTTTAGTTAGTCTTGCTAACTACTTTAGAATACTTCAGATATATAATTTTCATACTAGACCTTTTGACTGACGTTCCATGTAAAGTTATTATTTCATAAAACATTCGGCCAGTGTCCAGTTTTATGGAAATTACGTAAGGGGGATTGGTTAATTAGCTAATAGCAGATGGGCCAAAATCAGATCTGCGGATACGCTAGTAAGAATTTAATTATACGTAATTATATTTAAGTAAATTAAGAAAACATCGGATTCACTTGCTTTGTGTTTAAGCTTAGTTAATCGTCGGACCGTGCCACGTTTTTACCCAAATTAAATTCCTTTTCAGAGCAGCTGTGGCACGTCTTGGCTTGGCTGCGGTATTTGTGGTTCGTTATGTTTAAAACGAAATATTTTATGTAAACAAAATTTGAGTGAGTTTTCAGATCATTCATGTGTGTTATTGTGATTCTGTCTTTATTGTGTTGGATTTATAAGGAATTCTTTTAATGTGTTGTTTATATGAATAGAGTTAATTGTTACCGAGAAATGTTAAAATCCACAGATTATTATTAGGGTAAGACAAACACGAATCTACTTCGTAAGTCTACAAAATTCGATTTCTTTCAGCTCTTTTTCTTTAACTATCAATACTTAGTAAATTTTACCCCAACGGGTCATCCATAAATGGCTTACACGAATATTACGACGTTCCCTCGTCACGGGTTGTCACATTTTCGATCCCCTCTCCCCCTTAGTGTGACATCACAATTTTTTTTATTTTATTCAAGTATTAAGAATGTTCAAAAACAGCCGTTTAAATATCTTATTTTTAATTTTATTCAATAATCTTTGTTAAAATCAACACGAAGTAGGTATTATATTTAAGACTAGCTGTGCCCGCGAATTCGTCCGCGTAAAACAGATTCATTTTATCGTGATGATATATGGTATTGCCTATTAAATAGAAGAAAACAAAATAGAAACATTTTACAAAAAAATGCTCTCATGTGAGATTTCATTGGACCCGAGTGTAGTAGAACATACTTATAAAGGCCTCAGTAGCAGTATATAAAAAGGTGTTTCAGTCTAAAAATGCATGCCCCTCTATTAATAAATTGCAACGCTTGCTTGTGAGTGCGTTTTTATTGTAAACTCATTCTCAACCACGCACTGTAAGTCACTGTAATCATTATTGACGAGCTTGCGTGTGTTGCTACAAGATATTTTGCATGTACTTTGGCGGGGCGTGCATTTTTAGACTGTACGCACTCTACTTATGAATTTGGACATGGTGCAAAGACGTTCTACTTCTAGTTGTTTTATAAATCTAAACATATTATATTATAAATGTGAATGTACATCTGTCCGTTACGTTTTCACTCTTAAAACGCTGAACCAATTTGTATGAATTTTGGTATAGAGATAGATTGAACCTTGATGAACATACCACTTTTTCTTGCGAAAATGAAGTTGAGTTTAACGCGGTCGAAGTCGCGGTTTTTATCTAGTATGTTATAAAGCTTGTCTGAATTTCGAATTTAGTTGAAATTTCGTTAAAAACAATAAAAATCCACTACGTGCGATGTTTTCACACGATCCGAACTTGTAATTAAGAGTCAGGTGCCGCCGCACGAGTTGTTCACAACTTCTCTCGTTTGTTCCAACAATTGAAAAACTTCATTCATATTATGAACTGAGTGTTAACGGTAAATAAACACATTTCACACATTACAATAGAAATAACTTGTAATAGAATTTCCACATTCCCTTTTAAATTAAATTCTTTTCCTTAGTTAACTGTAATTATTACGTAATAGTGTTTTTTGTTACAAATTCTATGAACATGTAATATGTGGTTTAATATAGCTTTTTAACAGTTACGACCACAACATTCTTTTTTATTTTCCATAAATTAGTGTTTAAATTTTAAAATATTTTCCGTTATATGTTACAGCTACTCTGCGCTAGGTGGCGCTAAAGCGAAAACTTTAGGTACCATTTTATGAAATTTGTGCGGACGAAAGACTATGAAATTTGGCACAATTGTAGTTCATATAAACAAAGATGTGCGAGTACTAATATTTTTTCAAATATTCAATATTAAGATGTTAAATTATTAAAATGAAACCACACGCACACCAATACCAAACGATTTACACCATTTACACACATGTATTGTAACGTGGATGATGTCAAAGCGTAATCGTGACATCGGTTATGTTATAATTGTGAACTTTTATTTTTCTGTGAATAGAATAATTTATTATGTCGTTATACGCAAAATTATTGTAGATTGTGGGCGAATTTCTGCCAGCTAGCGATTTCTAGTTATTATAAACTCGTTACAATATGAAAATATTTTTATTCGTACAAAGTACCAAATTGGATATGAAAACTATGAGTGATAAGATTTAAGTATTTTACAAAAATTCGAAATCAGGTAATGTTTTAATTTTTAATAAATAATTTACTACTAATTACAACGGTCAAATTATATTGTACAAAGATGCTTTTGAGTAGAGTGCTTAGCAATCAAACTCTTTATTTGTTTTACACTGATTAATTCATTAAATATAATATGTTTATATTTGATTGCTTACTTACGTATATAAAGATTATTTTCAAACAATCTATCATCTCCCGTATGGTCTAGTGGCTAGGATACCTGGCTTTCACCCAGGAGGCTCGGGTTCGATTCCCGGTACGGGAAAATCGGTTGCAAGAGCAATGATATATAGTTTTCCCCTGATGTTCTTATATCACAACTAAGAGAATTTGAGTACATAAGATAAGAAATTTTTTGTCGCATCTGCTGAAACTATTACTACCTTTATTTCTTACACTAATACTAATGCTACTACAGCCACTCATGTAGTTTTTATTACATTCGCTATTAGTGATGATATAGCTTAGATTACTGCTATTGATATGAATATTGATAATATAATAAAACTACAGTACTATAGTACTATACGTGTTAACAGGGAAACTTTGATTCTAAAACATGTCTAAACTATCAATGTTTTAATGGTTGTAAACGTACTAGTAAACTAGGTAGAATTTATGCGACGAAGATGCAGCGGCAAATAAGCGAAACACGATGTAGACTGGTCAGTAACATAATAACAGTAGAACAAGAGATATTACAAAACTTTTGTTGACTATTTGCGATTGATCGACTGGTCCCTAAGTCGTATCCGTTCGGAAATACCGAAGCTGGCAACTAATTCCACAGAGAAATTGTGCGAGGCAAAAAGTGTCTAGAAAAGCTATATAAATTTAGTATATATTATTGATCACAGCTGTAACCCTCAACAAAAAAACATCTTTGATTAGATAACTTCCAGGTGATTAAATTATTGTACACTAGCTCTGCCCGCGACTACGTTCGCGTATAATTAGGTAAAAAAAAATGATTCAATTTTAGCCTGGTATATATCCTATAGTCCTCGATAAATAGGCTATCTATCTTACTTACTGCGATGGCGCATAGACCCAAGTTGGATCTTGGTCTCGGAGACCAAGTGACGCCACTTCTTGCGGTCGTGTGCCGTTTCCTGCCGCTGCGTGGCCTAAAGCGAGCACAGATCCCCTTCGACTTGGTCCTTCCAGCGGTACTTGGGACGCCCGATTGGTTTTCGATCATTCGGTCGTTTACTGTACATATTATTATAAACTAAGCATTAAACTGATACTTGACTTTTAAAAATTCTATTGTATGAAAGTTTATGCAATCATAAAGTTGGTAGCGTAAACAAGCGAGACGGATTAGAAAGTTAGATGAAGTAAACAGGAGTTACAAGGTTGGCTTTAGATCCTTAGTAGCTTAACGGTTTTTAATATATTGAATATCTTGTTGATAGTCAGTTCTTTAAGTTCACCTTTAATGAAAGCATAGTAGAAATGCTCAAAGATCGACGGTATATGAGCCAGAGATGACTTCGGTGGTAATAATGGTTAATTTTACTTAGATAAGTATTCCGTCTGTTTAATACTTACGAAACGATGAGACCTACAATACACCAAAACTGATCGAGGATGTGATGCGGCAGAAGAGGGAAGCTGAAAGGTTGCGAGAGATAAGAGAGGCTGCGGCGTTCTCTTCGCGTAGGAGAACAGTAGGCTGCCTAGCCAAATATATAACTGCAAGATAGTAATTGTAAATTTTTCTTTAAACATAGTAACGACTTTGACCTGTAATGTTTATTTACCAAATAAAATGATTGTGATTATGATTGAAAGTAAGTTTATCAATACACAATAATTGAGATTTTACTTTAATAAGTTCCTAAGTGTTTTCTTGAATTTTAACTTTAAAAAGTCGAGCTAAAATCTAAGTAATGAGCTTGGATCAAACTCAACTCAGGTAGTTTACGAGTATTGTATTTACGTTGTGTATAGGTTTATAAAAATATGTATGTAAAAATATTCTCAGTTCACTATATTAGGGATGTTACGGAGGTTCACAGGGATTCCGCAAGTTTGGAACTTCCGATTAATTTTACATATTCGGTTCGTATAAATTTTAATGGTAAGTATATTAGAAGTCGATGATGTGAATATTGGTTGGTTGAAGTGAGCCTTTAAGAAATAGTACCCAGCATATACGGCTAACAGGCACCTGACCAGATATACCCCAGAATATACAGCTCACTACCACAAAAATACCCAAACCCATATTAAAGTTCACAGAAATCTAAAACCTACCCCAAAAATAAAAGATAACTATTTTATTTTTATTTTTAACGAAAATTATGTTGTTTCTCATAAATAAGCGTATTCCAAAAATTTCCTTGTTTGCAACTACCGTCAAATGTTGAAAATTATCCGCAGCATACAATCAAATTCCCCCAGTTCCCTTTGTGCACGTGTTATATGAAAGGCCCTCGCAAAACATGATTATTACATAGTGTATATAAAAAAATATATAAAAAGAAACAACGTTCAGAGTCCGAGACCGGTGCGCGCTATACGTGAGCGTATATACCATTACCCAACATTATCGACAAGAAGTGTGTAATGAGTTTTCGTGAGCATATTACAGTTAGTTCATAACGCGTCAACGATTTGACAGCCAAAGTACATTGGTGTGCGAAAGTGCAATTTGCCGGAAGTAGTACCAATCTATTAGCCACTACAAGTATCTATCTTTCGTAGAGTTTAAGCAAACAATATAGCATCCTACACAAAATATGCACTAACGATATCCAAAAGTACCAAATACTTAGCAATCCATAACAAATGAACTCAAATTGACATTCACAACATTAAATTCGACAGCCAAAGTACATTGGTGAGCGAAAGTGCAATTTGCCGGAAACGGTACAAATCTATAAGCCAATAAGAGTTAATCTATCGAAGCGTTCGAGCTAACAGTATTGCATCTATCACAAATGCACTAACAATATCACAAAGAACCAACCACTAAGCTCTTTGTACCAATGCACTAGAGCTTCGGCCATTAATTAAAGCTCGAAGCGCAGTTGCAGCTTGCGATCTGTCATGTACTACGCTTCCTGCAGAAGGACCGAGCTTTGACAAAAAGCTACGCCAATAATATATTAAAAAGTCACTGTTGTATCACAATTTACATGTTTGTGAAGTTGAGATTTTGGGGTCGTACGCAAAAAGGTTTGTGGGCAAATTTCAACCAGCCGGCGATCTCTAGGCTTTATAAATTGTTGCTAAGAATAATCTCCATCAGGTCAGCTTTCAAACAATAAAAACCGTAACTTAATCGGTCTTTTCGTTTAGAAGCTACTATGTTAAATACATCGAACAACAAGAACAACATCGAGCTACGAGTGCGTTTAGCACGCTGTTACATTATCTCCATTCTCTTGTATGGCGTTGAAGCATGGACCCTCACTGAATCGACCTGTAAGAAGGTCGAAGCTTTTGACATGTGGATGAACAGGAGAATGTTAAGAATATCCTGGAGAGACAAAATAAGAAACGTAACCGTTCTAAGTCGCGTGAAGAAGAAAGCAGAAGTTTTATACGCGGTAACCTTCCCCGGTGACATAAACACCCTTCCTGTTAATGCTGTTCATTTTTTTTCATATTTCCTTCCTTAAGCGTGGTACAAATTGTGGTTGGTAGTGGTTACAATAAAAACAAGCAAAATGGCATTAATGAGAAATTAGCGGGAAAAATTTTTTCTTGGAAATACCCAATAATGTTATCATTACTCAATACATAACCGATCGGGAAGGATGCCTTTTCTGTTTAAATTCAAAACTGTTCAGTAATGTTTTATGAAATAACGTTACTGCGCTGTTGTGATTTTTATATAAATTTACCACAGAAGTTTAATGTCTTCCATTAAGTTTTATATAAAATGTATATTTTAGATCAAAAAGATACTAGCTGAATATATAAAAACGACCGAATAAAATGAAAAAAAAAAAGTTTGGTACTACATATTTAGTAAAAAAGTTACAAAAAGGAAATAGACAGCGATGTAGTTGAAAGACAACGGCCGTACCATACTTTTCTCGAAGCAGTGTAGGCCATTTTCGACTCCCTATAACTTCGTTGTAGTTAAAAGTAGAAACCTGAATTTTCAGTAACCCAACAGGCATTGTATGAACACGTTATATTTCAAATTTCATTGAATTCGACCCAGTACTTTTAGAACTATAACTAGTCAAACTTCCTTATTTCTGTCACTGACTGACTGACCGATTATCAAAATTGTAAGGCACGTCTAGCAGACATAGAAGCTTCAAATTTAGAACACAATTAGAGTTTAATTTATGGATCAAGAAAAAACTAAATTATTTTGCAAATTTGATTCAGTTTTCTGGATACCCAAACTGCATAAATAATTTTGTAATCCTATATGAATATATAGGATTACAAAGTTATATTTGCAGTGAATTAGTTAGTGTACCGGTATAAATGTATTACAATGGAATAATAGAGAAAAAGTAAGACTATCTACAAAGAAGTCGGATCAATCTGCATCTTTTACCGCGTTTATGAAGAAAGTGTTTCGAGGAATTGTTCGAATCGTTATTCAACAACTTCATATGCTTTAAAAATATAATTCTGTAATATGTTCATCTCTCTCTTTTTTCTTGACTATTTATTTATTTATTTATAGGCTTTATTGTACACCACAAAAGAAATGAACACATAAGAAAGTAACATACAGCAAGAAAAGAAGTACAAGAGGCGGTTGTATTGTTGACAATGTTTCCCTTATGGTGATGAGGTTAGCCATAATAATTTCCTCTTTCCACTTCTCTCTGTGTTTAATATAATAATATAACTGCGTTAAATAATTGCGTTATTTTACCACCGACTGAAAAAAATAAAGCTGCGGATACTAAATAAAGTTTAAAGTATACTAAAATAAGGCTCGAAAGTTTAAGTTATGATTAATTATAGAAAGTTTAGGAGAAAGTTTAGGTAGATGGTTACAGTCTCCACAACAGAAGAATTTCAGATTATAGGTATAGTTTCTGTCCTATTGTAGAAATACGGATTAAAAGTACCTTTTTAATTTATATCACACTCATTATTTCATATCAGATATAACACACATTCCACACAGAAAACATGCATACTATTTCAATTAGCATTTATAATTAAGAGGATTACTAATATTATTTCATTTTCATCACACCTACTCCAAAAAATATAATTGACATAGAGCAGGGGTTGACAACCTACACCTTGTGAGCCATATGCGGCTCATTGGATGTGAATCTGTGGCTCTTTTGTTCCATACGAAAATATGTGATTACCCAATACCCTAATTTATTTTGAAAAAAACATTTTTTTTTTTGGAGGCAGACCAAGAGGCTCTATCATTACTGCACCCAGTAAGATCTATGAAAATGTTATTTACGCAACTACCATAATTTATTCTTGGCATGAAAAGTTATGTGGCACTTTTGAAATTTTATAAATTGTTATTTTGGTTTTTCCGAATCAAAAGGTTGCCCACCCCTGGCATAGGAGGATAGCGGGGATATTTTTTATTCCCATGGGATTTTTGTTCCTCCTTTCTATTTGGTCTACTTTTACGCCTGTGATAGATTTGATAGGTTGGAGTCATTCTCTTGAAGGTTGAATTTAAAAAGTATGTATCACTAGCATTAAATTCTTTATATATTATAAACACTCTAACTATCCAAACCAATATTATCTCTGTCCCTCATAAGGCTATAAATATTTCTTATGTGAATTGTCAAATTTCAAATTAATTTTGGGTAAGTGATAGGGGAAACTGGAAGAAGCGAAAGGAGGCTTATGCCTAGTAGTAGGTTATCACAGTCTGAAAAAATAAAAATATTTTTAATTTAATTTCTTCAAAAGTATTTGTTTTATTTCCCCCCCCCCTCCTCCCCCATAATCCCATGTTAGAAGGTATGTAGGTATTCTTATTTTTTCTCACAGTTGTGATGAAAAATAATGTATGTGACTCTGGGCCAAAATAATTGCTCTCAGATGAGGTATTTTGCTTTTATCAACCTCTCTGAATTCAAAATCACACCCTTGGGGAACAAAATTTCAATTTGGCAGCATGTAACACAAATAACTAATTTTTACTGAGTTCTGTAAACATAAAGTCCATTTTCCTCAAAAATGTCAATCAACAATATAATAAGTGAGTAACATTAAAGTTTGAACAAAAAGGTTTCCTTATTCAAATAGTCAATGTTACATTTGTTTAATTACTGGATTTACATTTAATATCAGTGGTTTAATTTAAGCTAATGCAAGTTTATAAACACTAACTCTAAAACAAATATATACTTCTTGTTACTACTTTTTATTAATAATAATTAAGAATTTTATACAATAAATTAGTATTATTATGCCTACATTACATATTAATTACTTTGAATATCATTAATACACTTTTTCTTACCTTCCTTGATTCACATTAATACATATAACATTTTAAGGTCCCAAGGTATGAAGTACCTAGCTAACTTAAAACCTAGAACAATTTAACGCAATAAAAACACACAAGACATTTTATTAATATTCAAAGAACTGCAATATATCAACATTTAATACTTGTTCTTAATCTGAAATAAACTATAGAAAATATTCATTAACTCACCTCCAAATGCTCAAAAGCAAACATGCTAAATGTTAATGATGATAATCGTTTACAATCTGGTATATCATTGTTTGGCCCATAATAAGGATTTGGAAGCAAAAAATCCTGTTGGGGGATCTTTTTAGAACCATCTTCAAGGAGAGCAGCAAACCAGTCAATCACATTTAAATTGCCCGCTTTCAAACAATCTTCATCATGGGCTATCTGACGTCCAATATCTGTGTACTTTCCCACCTCAGACCAAATTTTATCAATCACAGATTGGCGTTTTGTGAGATCGTCATAAAATTCGAAAATGTTATCCCATCTCTTCTCTTGATTTATAAATCCTAAAAGATCATATGGACGAGACATATCGAATGGAGAATCAATCTGTAATTTTAATATTCAAAATATATTTTGGCATAAATAAATACATCCAGCTTGGGAAACGTTATCATATAAAATAAATATCAATTTATAATTTTTAATACATATGATTAAGGACGGAAATTGCTATCTTACCCGAGGTTGAATTAAACCACTTTCGGTGACCATCCAATGGGTCGAAGATTCAACTTCACTAGTAAAAATTATACAAGCGCTTATCAACACAAAAAGTCTACTAAACTTCATTTTGGATATCCTATGTATTAATATAACTTTTGAAATATCTTCATTTATTTACAAAATGTAAAAATTTTGGTATTTTTTTTCTGGCACACAAACACCTTCGCTTAAAATTAGCGCATGACAGTTTGTTTGATCCACAGATGAGATGAAAAATAAAGTAAATTGCGCCGTCACAAAATCAGCCTACGCCTTAAAATCTGAATAAGCACGCATTCAGTTGAGATTTCAAAAGTCATATCGATCTTAATTATTTTAATTAAAAAATATATTTTATTATTGTTAATAATTAATATTATTATTTACTTATTCCAAAACTACTTTTATAGTATGAATTACTTAACTTTACTTCATCAAAGATTACATTTTGATAATATTTTTATATGTTGTATTAGCGTTAACCATGCTAGAGAAATTTATAAAAAGGAAACGTGATCTTACATTTAAAAACATTAATTCTATTATTTCTACAATCCCTCCTAGTTCCGATAATCAACGCTAGTTGCTCCTTTAAATAAGCTTTTTAATTAATGAAAAATAATAACATTTTTCAAATTATTAACTTTTATAGTAATAATTTAAAAAGATTGCCTATTTTGTATGTACTTAAATATCGTATTTATATAAGATACGAAATCCTATTTATATTATCATTTTTAAGCAGATACAATCTGACCTTCATTGAAATAAATCATATAATCTCTGATCATTATTATCTTAAATAAATATGAAGTTATTTGTAGGTATAGTCGCAGCTATAACAGAAAAGCTTCAATCGCCTAATGCGCAAGTCCAAATAACTTCATTCAATCCACGCCTGAGGCATCTCTACTCGTTTCAGCGTTGTGCTTTTAACAAAAGCGCATATTTTCATGCACAAAGTTATCTACCTTTTGTTATCCATGTATTGGCACAAATGTATCGTACGCACTGTAACTAAGTTTTGTTTTATCTTATTGTGAGGTGCATCAGATTTTCAGTGATAATGGATTTAATAAAAACAATGAGTATCGGATAGAAGAGGTTGCTGTTTAATTATGAAATTAACGATTAAAACCGAGTGAGACAGAAAATGGGAAATGACGCACAAGTAGAGATACCAACGAATACGAATAAGCAGGACGTGACTCGCACAAATGAATTGTGTGCTGTGAAAAGAACAATTAAGTCTTTAGACTACAAGGTAAATGTTGCAAATTTTATTACAAATTGTCTTTATTACACTTTGTTTAATGAAATACAAGATAAAATGTGCTTTAATATAAAATATATAGGAAAATTTCAATCGGTCTATATTGCACCGCTACTACAGTTTTACAATAATAGTCCATAGTCTTAAAAACCAATACTTAATAGCAATCATTAACTATGCGAAACTGATTATGTATTCATACACATTTTATCATTAGTAAAAACGTTACAGCATTGATTTTAACTACAGAAATATAATAATCATCTATAGATTGATGTTCTTGTTATTCTTTTCAGGGTTTACTTTGGACATGTTCTCTAAGAAGCATATGCTTAAGTGCCCTTTGGCTTCCACTAGGTGCTTTAATTCTTAAGGCATTTGAAACCAGCTGCCACCTCTATTTCCTCTCAAGCAAATTAACTCGATCAGGTAGGCCAAGGAAGAGTTGGTGGAACGACTTGGACGCCTTTGCGGGAAATGAGTGAATTGGGTTAGCTCTGGATAGTGGACAGTGGTCTAAAAGAGCCTTTGCCCAGCAGTGGGACATTACAGGCTAATTTAAAAAAATCTAACTTAAAGACTTTAGAAAACAAAGCGTACTGGATTGTATAAATCCAACATATCAGTTACCTGGTAATGCTGTTGTTAGTTCAAAGCCTTCTTATGGTGAACTGTCTTTTCATATAAAAATAATTTAAAAAAAAACTGAGAGTGTTGGCCAGTGAATTCCATCATATTGTCTTTATAAAGTTCATAGTGTCTTTTAGATGTTATCAGTAACCAACCAAACTCTTTTTATGTTTACATTTTTCACCTTTGCCCCTCCTCTATAACAATTTCACATTTATTATTTTTTTGTATGTAGCAGAAGTAATGATCATTGAGTTATCATTAAAATGGCCAAAATTTATCTTTATTCCGGGAATTAACAAAGCGATTATGATAAAAATAAGCCCGAAAATGTAGTAATTTTTTCAAACGTAAAACTTTCTCTAATATAAAAGCGGAAGGTCACCACCTATCATGGAATTTCTAAAACAGCGGAGCGTACAAAGATGAATTTGGCAGGAGGGTAGTTTATAGTTAGTAGATATCCGCTAAGAAGATTTTTCGATAGGGCCAGATTATGGAGGTCTAGGGGAACTTGCAAGTTAAATTTTACGCGGTCAAAGTCGCGGGAAACAGCTAGTAAACTAAGAATCCAACTCTTCAAGCTTTGATAATGAAATATTCTACTGTCGTAGAATTCAAAATTGATGCCATGCGAATCCACCGAAGACGGCGTTTTAAGAGAGACAATCGTACCACCGGATCGCCAAGAGAAACCATTTTCCAAAAACAAATTGAAACTGCTCGAAAACGATTAGGAAACCCGTTCCAATATTCTTTCCTACAGCCTTTAAATTTCTTTCAAGTTCTACTTCAAAGTATAGTCTTGTATAGTCGGCCAAGAAGGTGCTTTATCATTTTGGATGACAGCTCCTAGTTAAAGAATTGTTTTTAAGGGATATTGTTAGCTATTAACATATCGCATAACAAGCAAAAATAAGCCTTATAACTAATTGACGAGCAAACGACATTCGACCTTAGCGTGGCAGACCAATTTCTTGGTCTAATTTAACTATAGAATAATTACTTCGTCCGCTGACAGAATGATTACGGCCAGACTTCCTATCAAACAACTAAGACTAAATAGTATCACTTTGTAGCGGCTGCTACATAACTAGATGGCAATGATGTCAAGTGGAAAAGGTTACACCAAAGCAAACTAGATGGCGCATTAAAGATATAAATAAATATATACAGGACTATATGACACACGGACGTCTGTTCCTAAGGTAAACAACTTAATGCCTTTGTTATATGTAACAGACGCCTGATATACACATTTTTTTTGTAGAAATATATAAACACATACATATAGATAATACACCCAGACTCGAGGTGGGAATTGAACCCACGGTCCCCGGTGCGGTAGACAGGGTCACTGCCCATTGAGCCAACGGGCCAGTCAAGATATTAACTAAGTCTTTGAATTACTGACCCTACGACGCTGATTATCATGAACTTAAAAAATAATCGGATGAATAAACTCGACTTGAAAGCCACAATACAACAGCCAAATTACAATTTAACTGACAGAATAAATCAAATTATAAAATGTATGCCCTGACAGAAGAAATTATCGAAAACGCGATCAGAAAAACGTCAGCAATATTACTCTCGGCATAAAATTTCGGTACCTGATTCAAAAAAAATATAAGAAAGCATTCTAATTGCCATTTCTGTTAACACTTTTACCGCTGGGACGGAAAAGGAAATAAAGTAGGGAAGAACCGGCAAGAAAATATATTTTTTTCATTCCGATATGCCACGTTTTTTTATTATTATCTCACTACATTTATGTTTTGCGTGAAACAATTATATTAGATCCCCGCATACCAAATTAAATTTAATTTCAACTATCCAATGCACATGTTATTAAAGCGGAATCTTACTGAAATAATTATCTAAAAATTTCTTTCTTTTTACACATTTAGCCCTCACTTGCACGAGAGTTAAAAAAGCGCTGCGTTAAATCTCGGCGTTGGCGCTTTTTTGGCGTCGTCGATACGAAATTATAGCGTTTATTTGTATTTATATAGCGTTGAAAGTAGATCATTGCGCGATAAAAAAGCGTAGCGTTATAAAAGCGCTGTCGTGTAAACACAAACTTGTGAGTATATATTATAAATATGGGCACTTAAATAAATGAATATGAATAAATTTCATTTCATCCTTCAGTGACGTCACCGGGCGTACATTGAAAATCAGGGCAGACTTTCCAGGTGATTTATGACATGAACTCGGTATGAAACTGACTTCAGTCTAAGGATACATTTTAATTGTTATTTCTGTATTGTGTTGGATAATTTTAATTTTAAAATAAGTTTGTAAACTGTATTCTTGAATTGAATAAATGCCTCTGAGTAATTGTAAAAATTGGAAACTAAATTAAAAGCTTTTTAAGACTTCAATAGTACAGTAATTTTTAAATAGACTTTAACTTTCATCTCTATTTATAAATAAATAAGGTAGCAATTAATTTTGTGGGAAAGCTCTCGCAATTTTCACGCGGACGAATTCTCGGAAAATTGCTAGTATACATATAATAGATATGGGCATAGCTGTTATGGATGCGGACCTTTATAAGCGTCTAGCGCGCCATCACTGTATCTAAAGGCTTTAACGGTTTTAAGGTATTTAGTGAATGGAAGAGTTTATTTTCACCGTTGAATGGGTCGAAAAGATTGTTTAGGATTTTACTTTAAACATTGTTTCGCTACGCATATTAATTTTTTAAGGTAAAATCAATATATCTTCTTAGGTGCTTTGAATGTTTGGTCTAGTAAGTTAAACAGAATAATTTAACATCAATTAAATATTATGCAAAGAAGTTGTACTAAAAATCTTTTCCAATAAATAACGAGCGTGTCAAGACACACTTATGTAGAAGGGTTCCGTATCTTATACGCGAAGGTATTTGTTAAATAACTGCAAAATTTGTCGGATTTCGCTCAAAATAATTTATCTAATGAGTTTTAGCCTGTCCTATTAATATGGAAAATTTCAAGTCTCTACCTATATTTAGTAGTTTAAAGGAGGACCACCTTGCGTGCAGACATATGGGGCGGGCTCCTGCCCGCCTTACCATTTACCACTTGTTATTAAAAAAAGCTCATAAGCTTATGATTAAAAACTGGCCTCGGATTCAGTTACGTGAATGCCGCCTGCTCGTTTGCCCGTTGTTATATAAAAAATATATTTTTTCACTTATGTCTTAATCTAAAAGTACCTATACCTAACACACCCTAAATAATGTTAGATTAGATTTCTTTATTATATTATAAGTGCTAATATATGTAAACTTTGATTTTTTTACTATCTTTTCTCGCCTCGTAAACAGTTGATTCAGAAAACGAAACCAATAATATCCTTCACCGCGAAATGCTACAATAGTTACAATAAAGAGAGCAAAAAGTTTAATCAATAATAGGTTGAAATAAAAACGGAATTGATGTAGTCAAAGCCAGAGTAGATTACTAGTGTTTGTTTTCGATCAACCATAACTAACCAATAATACAAAGCAAACTTCTTAAAGCAATCTTTTTTGTATTGTTGCAATAATTATTATCTAACAATATATTCTTCTTGAAAAATCGTATTTAGTCGTTTAAATAGAATAAGATATTGTTGTAGGTTAGTAAAACTTTGAGTTTAAAAAAAGAAATTTTATTTTTTTTGATCTATGTAACGATTGCAATGTCTAATGCAAATGATATAGTGCTTTTTAAAGTAGAAAATAAAAAAAAATACAGTGCGCTCTGCTGAAATGTTCACTAGAGGCCGTTTTGCACTTTTATTCATAAGACGTCTTCATAAAAAATATGAGACACTTTCTTAGGTTATGACTTAAGCTGTTTTTTTTAAACAATATAAGTTCAGTTTTTTTAGTATGCCGTTTCTGATATAAGTTTTTTGCCTCTAAATAAGGTCGCGAGTACAACAAAAAATATCGCATCAGTTTAAATAGATTAAACATGTTTTTTTTTACGATTTTTTTTATGACGGCCCAAATAAAGATGTGCTTTCCAAAAAGATGAAATTCACTTATGGCAAATTATATAGTAACAAAGTTCGACTTTTAAAAAGTTAATCACTTAAAAAGCGAAAAGATTATAATGTACATGTTTTTTTGATTTTACCACATTTTTTTACACATCAGCCTATAGTGAAAATACAGCTTTAGATTGAATAAAATAAGAAAGCAAGTTTTTTTTAAAGGCTAATTTAGTCAACGTTTAGTCTATAGATTAGTTTAAGTTAGTAATTATCAATTTCATTTCACACAACCGCTTCAAAAGCCACTATATTATCTATAGAAAAATATACGAAATAAGAAAATCATTAATTATGGATAGAAATGAATGTTAAAAATATTTCAAATAGGTCATTTAATTGAGAATAATTATGTTTTGCATAATTAGTCAGCAAAATCCATAAGATTATATATGCATGCATGCATGCATAAATACATAGCACTATCGCCGTCTCTTTCTTACAAGACGGCGTCTATCTCGCTCGCTACGGTACGTACTAGTGCCAGCCACGCTTAGTTCGTTCGACGACGTCCACGGTCGAACACGTCGCCACGTCGTGCCTGTATCATCTGTCCGTAACAAGTTATGTATCGAGATTTACGTTTATTTCCTTTTAGACTTTGACGGATGACGTGATAAATGGAGTGTTTATGTTATTGTATTGTAAAGTGTTGATAGTACCTGCACCTTTATCTAAATAAATTCGTTTTCGAGTGCCCCTGGCTACTAGGAATTATGAATGTACGAAACATTTTAAGGGGAACTCCTTGTTGTTGTAATATCCCATCTATATGCATAAGATTACTTTAAATTTGCCCGTCTGTAATTTTTTTATATATTTTAGGTATATTTTTAACACATAAAATATACCTATTGCCATATAAGAGGTAAAGCCACGCTTGCAGTCTGCGTCCGAATTAGGCCGGCGTGTCCGTACCAGTACCTCACATAAGATCGGCGTGAAGTGGCAGCAATGCTGTCACGTCAAGTGATAGTATTGTTGTCGTGTTTCGTGCAGTTTATGAGACTTTCCGGTGGCATAATCTCGTCATTAAAGACTAGCAACGCATCTGCTAGTCTTCTGGGTGTGCAGATGTCCAAGGGCGTTGGTAGTCGCATATGTGAACCAACTGCTCGTTTGTCCTTTGTCACATAAATAACAAATATTCTTGTTGTACCACCAACGAAGTTTGTAAGCTTGGAAGAGAAGAGCTATGTTCCGGGTTGGGAACGAACCTGGTACCTTTCGTATTTCAATCTATCGATAGACTATAATAAGATCTTTTTATCTCGATTAAATTTTTAAAAGGGGTATAACTGATCCATACCTGCACACTCCGTCGCATCATTTAATATAATTTGCAATTTTTATTTTTACCTAACATTTGAGAGCAAAGTTTGCTTCATGTTAAAAATCAAGATTTTAGTAGTGTTACTGTTATATTATCAAATTAAGTAAAAAATAAAATCACTTCAAAAATACTGTTATTTTGTCATTACAGAGATGTGATATGTATTAAATAAATGTAGTAAAAATAATAATTTTAGTATTATCTTATAAAAAATATTAAATATTGGTTATATTATAGTATATATGATTACATACTGTAATGTTTGTTATGTTATATGGTTACATACTGTAATATAACCAGTATAAATAAATGAAATAATTAAGAAACATAATCGATGGCCGTGTATGCTGCAGAATAACTGGATAATCACAGGATTACTGCAACGGACTTATGTTTATGTATAGATATCCAACGTGAACGATGTCACGGATGAGAACTAGTTATAGTATATAAATGTCCCAGCAAATGGTCGCATGTTGAGGTGAAAAATTATAATTCTACAATGACGCATTGAGGTGTAAGGAATACTAATTGTTTTTATGTCTATGTATCAATAACTTAGGGTCATTAATATGCGTGCTAAACTATCATTGTCTATGGGCGGACGGTTTACTTTTAACTGTCTTTATGGTTTTTAACCGATATAGGGTTACGAAGCGATAGTCTATTAATATTATTTTCTTATGTTTTTCATGTTTCCTTTTGTGTGTGACAGACTTTTACGACTATTTTTTTACCTAAGTGTGCGTGTGTGAGAGAGACAGAAGTTCTATCTCCTTTTAAGAAATGAAGTTTTTGTATGAACTTAATATAATAAAGTTACCGAAAAGTTAGCGTCTTTTGAGCTCTTGTCGCTAACTGAGCTATCGTGCCACGAACGTCGCTGAGCCACTCCATTTATGTAGTCACGCGGGAGCACGAATCTGTCTGTATGATTTCTTGACGTATTCACCTGAAACACAAGCAACAAAAACAACCATTAATTATGGGTTCTACGCCCCGTACGCAAATTGTTACATAATTTTAACGCTATAAGTACTTTAATGTCATTTTTTTTTATATAAAACCTATCAGAATATACGGTAGGAAATGTGGGTGACTATCTATTTAACATGAAAAAACATTTTTAAATAACAAATGATCACTTATTTTCCTGGTTAATAGGCTATGGGTAACGAATAATCTAGTTGCAGCACAACGCATAAAAAAGCGTGACAAAAAATCAACTTGGCGAACGAGAACGCTTTTTTTTTAATTACATTATTCTATGTGATAAAGGCTTTTTAAAATTATTACACTGTGCTGTCGGGGTTTAATTTATATGTCCATTATACAATATTTATAATATTCCAGGCACTTATATTATAATATTAGGACTATATTCTATTTTTAATAAACTATAAGACTAAGTTACTAAAGTACTAGATAAGTTAATTTTAATTTTTTAAAGAAAAAAATGCATAAAGTATTTTGAAATCATTTATACTTTATGGGTAAGACTACTGATTAGTTTTGTATCTTTTTATCATTTTAAAGTTTTTTTTTTAAATATAGTTAAGACAAGGATGAGTTCGATGAATCAGAAACTATCCTTTGCACACTAAAAAAATATTACGCATTTGCTGGCCAGTAATAGTAGTTATTTGTAAAGTCATTAAGAGGGGTTAGACATTTATTTATTCTCTATGAAATATATTTCCCTCTGTCATAAACGGTATGTTATATGACTGATAAAACCATTTTTATAATTCATTACCTATACTCTAATGGATACCATAAAGTTAATAAATATCTCATACAGTTAACAGGGGAAACAAAATGAATAAATTATGTAAATGGATACATATTTAAGGAATATTATTCTTGAGCGTTTTAGTGCTGGATGTTAACACATTTAGCATTTGCAGTCAGAGTATTAAAAAAACATAGCAAAATTTCAAATCTTGTCTGAGAGGGTGGGAATTTTGAAAACTTAATGTATTCCTAACTTGCAATTTGCGATTTAGATTTACATATTTCTGAATTTCATCTCTATCTATACTTTATACTTGATATATAAAGCTGAAGAGTTTGTTTGTTTTCACTTCAGCAGCTCAGACATGTAAGTTTTGCTGCGTAAAAACAGTGGGTGAAATGCGATTTTGCCAATTGTTTTTACGCAAACGTGAGCCAAGTAACTTTATAATTTTTTAAATAAAGAGTACCAACTACACTGCACTCTGTCTCTTTTCCGCCCTTAAAAAAGAGCAAGCGACAAACACTAATCCAAGAAGTAGAAGAAAACAAGTTCGGAAACACGTATGTAAACTAAATAGGTGAGATATTTGTAAAATAGATAACCAAGTTTTCATTTAAATTATTTAATATTTAATGTATTATTGTATAAGAAAATAAGTAATGCACCCTATACTATTTTTAATTATTTACTCGCATTTAAAGATACCTGGCAAAGATCACTTAAAGAGATAAGCCTACCATTGTGCACATGTTGTTATTGTAACTATATCTTATTTAAATTTTGTGGTACATAAATAAACAAATAAATAATTCAGAAGTAATTATAATTGTTTCTATTTTTAACATTTGAAAAATAAAACATGACGGGCGCTGTTTCCGAACGCACCTTAAAAAGTAGCGGGAATAAAATTTCGCTGTTAAGCTGGTAGCGTAGAAACTATAACTTTGAATTTACAGTACTGCAATAATTGCAACCTTTAAGATATTTTGCATTATTTTGATTAATAAAAAATATATAAACGTCAATTCTTTTTAATCCTGTTTATTATGTTATCTTCTAAGTAATATTTATTATGTGTTCTCTCTGCTGAAGTGAAAAGTCTGAGGAGGTCGTGGCCTAATCAGTGATCGGCATTTGAGTCGATCGCTAAGTTAAGTTGCTCTGGCTGCGACCGGCTTTATTTCAGGGAAGATTTAAAAGCAAAGAAATACAGGAAAGGTCAAAATAATTATTAAAAAAGTACAAATAAATGCCAATTTAGTAGCTACTTCAACCTTTTGTCTGATGTGCGATGTAAAATTATTATTTCATAAATCATTTGTTAAGTGTCACGTTTTGTGGTAAAAACATAACGGACATTGGTTAATTGGTTAATGGGAGATGAGCCAAAATTGGGGCAAGACCAACTTAACCGGGTCTGCTAGTAAATTCCTGACATAAAACATTTAACACTTTTTTTTTGTTATCTTTAATCTACTCTGTTCACTTTTCTCAACTCAAAAAAGTTTCCACTTTTTTGGTTTCTAAATTATGTCATAAGAATTTTGTAGGAAATATTATATTTTTTTATCCCTCATAAAATAATATGTACTTTATTACTTAGGGACTTTGCTTGTGCACTGAAAGAGGAGAAACGTCACAGAGAAAAATTGTTCCGTACAAGAAACAACCAAAAGCGCAAACAATTAATATCATAGTTTCTACCTGCGAAAATGCAAGTTTTCAGCATCGTTTTTCGCTACTTTGTTTGAGCCTTAACACTGTTCAATAAAATCTTTTTCTGAATCTTCTATAAATAAGAAGATTTTAGAAGAGAGAGAGAAGAGAGAAGCTCCAATAGTTCAATAATGAGAAGTTCTACATTAACATGTGTCCTAGAAAGAATAAATTTTCTATCATAAACCAATAAAACGATTAAGAGAAGACGAGGAAGATGGGTCATCCATTAATTACGTCACACCAATTTTACGATTTTTGATCCCCCTCTCCCCGTCCTTGTCTCACAAGTGTGGCGTTACGTATTTTGAAAGAAGAAAAAATAATAAAAGAATACGGCAAATTCATTTTTTTAATGAGATATTTATTTTAATTACAGTATTATAAATTTTGAAATGTGAATTAAATGAAATTTAAAATTGATAAATTTATTGTAATAAAACTATTTTGGCAGAAAAATGTCATGGTTTTAGAAATCCCTTATTGGTTTAAAAACTAATTTTTGGATAAGAATTAGTATAATGTTTATAAAAACACCTTCACAAATAATGCATTCTTTTGGAACAAATTTGGCATAAAAAAGGTTATAGTGAGCCAACCTTAAAAGATAGACTTATGCCGTCGCGAACTTTTATTTAGAACCGATATGGGAACAATTCTGTCATACATGATTTTTGTGAAACTTTATTCGTTTACGCAGACAGCGGAAGCTCTCAAAGGAAAAAAAAACCCGATTTTGAAACATTCTTCATTGGTGCTCCGCTCCTTTTAGTTTTAGCGTGATGATATATAGCCTAGCCTTCCTCCTCATATTGGCTATCTAAAACTGAAAGAATTTGTAAAATCGGACTAGTAGTTCCTGAGATAAGCGCTTTTAATTGAGCTTTGGAGAGGTGAAACAAGTCAAGGTTAAAATATTGTTTATTATAAATTCTTGCCAGACGTACTGGCAAGAATTTATACTTTATCGATAACGACGTTATCTTAAACAGTTCTACTAAAACCCCGCGACGATATATATATCTGTCTTTCATATTTAAACCATTAACGCCAAAATAGTGAACCACTGTGGAACGGGAAATGTGACAATATTATGGGATATTTCAGGAAGTATACGAAAACTTCAATATTAGAATGTGCTTTTGAGAGAACTTCCCCTTAAGCGTTTAAAAGTAAAGCTTATAATATTATCGGCGTGAATTCAAGCAACATATGTTCGCTGCGGTTACACTGCCTGCTTGCGCTTTTGATCATTTCGCCATGACATACACGTGTATGTTACATATTATCTATTTCCAGCGACTTCGGCCGTGTAAAATTAAATTTGCAGGAGCCCTGAGACTAACGGACAAATTTGCGTGCGTGAACTCCTTATATAATGCTTATAAATATTTATTTACATGTGCTAAAAACATTTATCATTTGCATATGCTTCTTCAAGAATACTAATTGATAGTAATAACACGCGGTTTGCCCTTACTTTAGGTTAAATTAACGCCCTTATATAGAATTTTAGAATGGTTATGTTTTAATGCTACTAGAAAATTTTAACATAATATCTTCATTGAAGGAAACATAAAAGTGTGCGTGAATAATCGTTATCAACTGCCCTTATTAATAATAATAAGTTGTTAGCGTTTTTAGGGTTCCGTACCTCGAAAGGAAATAGAATTGGCCAAGAGCGTGTCAATACACAGTTATATAGAAGGGTTCCGAATCTGATACGCTATAAACGTTTTTGTTAAATAACTTCAAAAGTTGTTGTCCGAATACGTTCAAAATAATTTTCCTAATAAGTTTTTAGCATGTTCTATATTGTACCTTCTGTAAACTCTCAGGTGGTAACTGCTGTGCTCTAGCCCAGAGCGACATTGTCGATCTGAAAAAAAAAAATGGAGCTATAATTTACATTTAAATTTTACTGGATTATTTAAGGTGAATTAGTATTCAAAAATATTCAAAGTTGTTCATTATGGTGGGATCTAATTAAAGAACATGAAGAAAAAGAAGAAGATTACAGTAGACATGAGAAAAATAATACATTAGGGAGTCCAAAACAAACAATGTCCTTGACAAACATTGTTAAAAAAACATATAATTTGTCGGCAAAATAAAAAAACACCTGACAGTAGAATTTTCTACCTTACCTTATATTAGTCCTGTTGATATATCTTGTTAACAAATATTATCTGTAAAATAAAAATGTAAATTTTATGAGGATTTCTCTGGCCAGATCATAATAATGTTGTACAGCAGCAGTCGGCAATCAGTAGCCCGTGGGCCGCGAACCGCGCGGTGAGGCGTTAGCGGATCGAGTGCCACGCTCTTCGAGGGTCCACCAAACTGCACGTTCCTCGGCAAACGCTTTCTCTAATTCCATCTGTTTAAAAGATGATTATTTACCATCAAACGTTATAAATTTACTTTTTTTTTTAGTTTATCTAATTTTACAAATTTAGTCCGACGAAATAATTTTGAATTTTTTTTACTACATTTCCATATTAGTTCCGTATATTTCATGTCAGTTACAAGTATGGTTTCAAATCATTTTAACTTATTATAATAAAATTTATGACATCACTAGCGGACCCAGTAGACGTTATCCTGTCCGAACGCAAAATTTGATAAAAACATAACCTAGACACCGACTGCGGCGCCATCTGCCGGACTGGTTTGTGAATCTAAACCATCCAGGGTACCACCCAAACGCTTCTAAAAAAAATCATTCAAATCGGTTCAGCCGTTTAGGAGTTCAATAAAGAATTTGTTTGCTTGAACGCGCAAATCTCAGGAGCTACTGGTCCCATTTGAAAATTTCTTTCATTGTTAGATAACCCATTTATCGAGGAAGGCTATATATCATCACGCTAAAATTGAATCTATTTTTTGTACCTAATTTTACGCAGACAAAGACGCGGGCACAGCTAGTCCTAAATGTATAGAAATTACTGCAGCAACTTTTTACAGAAGCATTTTACATTTGTAGTTACGTCTTAAATAAATAATCACCTATACAACTTGGAGTTTTACAAGCACATACGAATGCTTTATTGGGTTTATATTTCTTTAAGATCATCTTATGCATTTTAATTCATCATTATTACGAACTGTATTCGTATAAACATTTTATATACGAGTATACAATATACCGGCGAGATATTCAATTATTATTATTTGCCCCAAAATAACGTATAAGAGAACAAAAGCACGTAAAGCATGCAGAAAAT
>JANCMC010023124.1:0-11076 GCA_024363005.1 Charaxes varanes | reverse complement strand
AATTGGCTAGACTAATTACAAGAATCCAAAGAGTAATGTGATGAATAAATAGTCTTACTATTTGTATATAGCTTTTTAGCATATTATTTTAGTTTATAATAATTGAATCATTTGTTTTCTTCGACTTCAGTTGAAGAAACTTTACTTTCTTACACATCATTTCATCGTAAGTATAGGTTAGCGCATTATAAATTTTATTTACATTTTTTCTTAAACTCAGTGCTTTGAAAAAATGTAGGTATAATATTGGCGAAATAGATTTTCATTATTTTCTAAAAGTTACAATGCAATGAAAATGTTGGTAGCTCCGCATTGAAATCGTTATATATCGGTTAAAAAAATGTCAATTCACTTTGTATATCAAGTGATATTTCATATGATTTTATGTATGAAATATTTATTTACAAAAAAAAACTTTCACTACGTTGGACGAAAAGAGTGTATTTTTAAATTTAATGTATTTAAAAGAAGACAATATGCACAATTTATTTTATAGCATATCTTTAATTATTTCAGGGCCTCTTTAACAAATGGAAAGTGAAGTATTTGCACAGTTCACTCTCCGATAAAAAAAAAAATATATCTGCCGCTAAGTAAAATCATTGGCAGAAGAGATACTAAAGAACATCATTTATTATCAAAAAGACTATGAAAGAGGCCCAAGGTTCTTTAACGATGAACCAAATATTAAACATGACTGATTAACAAATGCCATAATGTAGCATTCCCGTGAATGTACTTATTTGTAATTAGTGTTTTCTCAATTCTCGAAAATTATGTACTTATTAAGTTTTGAGACTTGTACCCCTAGCTCAAACATTTCTCGACACCCTATTTTTGTTAACTATTGAAACAGAAGGTCAAGTAAAGGTTCGTACTACCGTTATATACAAGTTACGACTTCGCCGTAACGTGCGAGTTCTAATTTCATTCGTGCGAGCAAATTTTAGTAAGTAAGTCGTGTAAAACGATGAGGTTTTACCTTAATCAGAGAACTGGCATTTGAGTCGATTGTTAAGTTAAGCAGTTCTCATTGCAGCCGGGTAACCGTAAATGCGTGATCATTCTAACGCTGGTTTTCAAATGTCAGATCTCTGTGTTTCGGAAGGCAATGTAAATTAATGTCCCGAGTGATATTAGCCGTGAGATTGTGAGGGATTTGGGGATGACGTCAGACGTCAGTCGGTCATCTTAACAAGCCCCAAAGCCACGTCCACTGCAATCTAAGACGTCTTGTAAAACGTTGGCACGAACCTTTATTTGACTTTCGGTTTCCAGAGTTAACGAAAATAAGCTGTCGAGAAATGTTCGTGCCACGGCTACTGACAACTATTAAAGGCTGTAACGTGGCCCTAGTTAGGAATGCGAAAAGCGTGATTAGAATGTTGCGTTAGCTATGAGAAACGAATGTAAATATAGTTCAATTTTGTTTGTATTTCTACCAGCTTTATATAATTATCCTTAATACTCTTATGCTTCCAGTAGATTTAAAATAAATCAAAAGCAAATGAAATTAACTAACAAGAATGTCGGTTAGACTGCCTGAAGTTCTGGCAAAATGGCCAAAATATTATTCCCTAATGGTACTCGTAACTATGTACTCGAATGAAATTTTTAAACAAATAGTGTCAAATATTCACCTCGTCGGTTTTGTGATGATTGTAATGAAAAAAAAATGTATTAATGTTTAATTGAATGTGATCGTACAAATGACTGAGTCTGTATATTGTACATAGATGTAAGTATGCCAACAAAGGCACAAAAATGAATTAATATTGAATAAATATACCAAAAGTAATTGAATGTCTTAGCTATAGTAATCTCAGTATATCAATAAATGCTCAATCTCTATTCTGTGTTTTACTTCAAATACTATTATGTATATATTTTTTTAATTAGGTCTCCAAGAGAACTATTACTAAAACATACAGAGATTTACACACTAGAAATAAAATAAGTAACGTTCGAATTACAGGAAGCAACGACATTCACATATATAACAAATAAATGCACGAAATTAGAGCGTACAAAGGCCCTAGCACGACTATTTCGAACTGTTCGAAGTCGACTAGTCGACTGTATTTTGGATGAAAATGTTCGTGCTAGGCCCACAGAAGGAAAGTGTTAATAGTGTTAAGCGTTTAATCAATTTTATGCTACCCGTGTTGACACTACGGAGGGTTCGCTGTGGGCCCAGCATGAATATTTTGAAAGACGACTTGTCAACTCTAACCGTTCGAAATGTTCGTGTTAGGGTCTCAGAGAGATAGAATAGAACAAAATACTTGTTAAAGTAGCAATTTTAAAATCACAATATAAGTTTTACGATCAAAAAGGAATATCATATTACGTTAACGTTGTAAAGACAGTTAAAAAGTGATGGTATTGTTTTCGCGTTTCGTTCCGCTTGTGAGAGGTCCCGGAGGCCTAAACCCCTCTTTAAAGGCGGCGATGCATCTGCAAGCCTTCTGGTTGCGCAGATATCTATGGGCGGTGGTTCACCTAATTGAATACTTAGGTGAACAAGCCTGTTCGTTTGCCCCATGTAATATAAAATAAACAAAAACAAAGATCTGTATCTTATTGACTGTCTGGCCTGTTGGTGCAGTAGGCAGTGATCCTGCCATCCGCATACTGCTTTTGATAATGCTACCTTTATAATGACTATATAGTAATATTTTTGTTTCAGGCTTTCAAAGACCAAGAATATTAATGACTTGAGGAACATTTCACGATACAAAACAACTTAGCAAGATGTCGAAAAGGAATTCTTTCGTTTTGTTACCGCAGACGGAGAAGAGGATAGAAAAGAGGATACAATTGGTTCCACCGGACGGTGGATGGGGATGGATGATCTTATTAGGAACTGGCCTCACAAATGTAAGTAGAACGTAGTTTATTTTAGAATTTTTAGGATATTATATTTCAGAGTAGAATACAACTCTACAATTGTTGAGGTTTTATTTAATTTGGTTGCTTTTGGCAACATATATAATGTAAGCCGTCTCGGGAATTCTAGTAGATGTGAAGCAACGAAATTATTTTATGCAAATGATGAACATAGATGAATTACTTATAAAGGGAGATAAATATGACATAAGACACAAGTTATAACACGTACATTAGTAAGCGTGACAGTATTCACTATGGGATAAGATCTCTGCGCGATGTGTGAGATGGGGGATTGCCAAGCCAAGTAGAAAGAGTTGAGTAACCAGAGTATTTTTTGCGTGGCGACGGGTCACCACATTGTTATCACAAAGCGTGGCGACGCATGTTCAAACACATGAACATACATGAAAATAATTGAATTCAAAATTAATTATTACAAGATAAAATATACCGCACCGCATATTATATTATCTGCCATATTAAATATTGATTGATACCCCGAAGGCCCACATTAATGCGTACATTGAACGTTATTACTTTCGTCCTTGCTGATTACTTTTACCACCAATAAACCTAGTCGGTGGTGAATTATATAACAATATGACGGGAGAAAACTCTTTATTACTTAGAGTGCAAATTTTTACTGAAACCAATTTTTGTGATGTTTATGTATGTGTTAGTATTAAAACGAAAATACTAGTAGGAAGAGATCTTCTGACGCTGGTGAAATAGTAAGACAGTCATCAAGACTTTTCACTGTAAGATGATCAATTACAATAACTATCGGGAAATGATAGTACTCTACTTTCTAGTGGTACCACTGGAAAGAATTGTTTCTTATTTTTTCTTCGGAAAGTACACCTTTTAGCAAAATCTACAAAATCATTAGCAAAATCCCAATAGTTTCTGAATTTTTTAACATTGTTAACATTTTAAAATTTCTACAGTTGATTTGAATTTGAAACATTATTTAGCTTAATTGGAAAACTTTTTGTTTTTGTTTTAGGTATTTAATCAGTCAATGTTATCTTTATTTAGTTTACTATACGGTGACGCGTTAGAAGCAATGGGACACAATACACAGGGAGCAGCCATTGTCCTGAGTACTATGTTATTTGTAACAAATTTTGGAGGTCCCTTAGCCGCTGTATTTGTAAAAATGACATCGCCCAGATTTGTAGCAGTATTTGGAGCTGTTTCGTGTACATTGGGCATATTCTTCAGTGGACTCTCTACAAATATTTTCCATTTAATCTTGACCTATGGTATCCTTTTAGGTATGGTATATTGAAAGTAAATTTCTACTTTAATTTAGATTTTTTGTCCTTAATACATCTTAGTTATATATTTTTGCAGGTCTGGGCTTAGGGTTTATTCAAAATTCCACGTTTGTGGCCATTAACAGTTACTTTAAAGATAGAAAAAGCATAGCAGTGGGATTGGCTATGGCTGGAACAGGAATTGGGCAAACACTTATGCCTCACGTTGTAAGATATTTATTAGAAAATTACGGATTTAGAGGAGCTTGTTTATTATTATCAGCTTTGAGTTTGCACGGAGTAAGTATTTTAATTATACTTTATAAGTTATGACCACATTGTTATGTAAATCAGTTAATAAGAAAATAACTAAATTTTTTTTAGATATGTGGAACTATGTTAATTCAACCTGTAGAATGGCATTTGAAAAAGGTCGAAGAAGAAATTTTAGTCGACGAGACAATGCATTTATTAAAAGAAAGTAATGGAGATGCAGTGAAAAGCAAAGATTATGCAGCCAATGGCGATGCCACGGTTAAAGGTACAAGACGTGCTACAGAACCTAGCCTCGAATCAAATGGTTTTGGTAAACAAAATAACAAAGCTTTGTCGCAAAGCTATAAAGAATTACATGTAAACGCAGCCGTCAAATCAAACGAAAAACTAAATGGTATATATTTATTAAAAGCACGTATAAAATCGTTCTACATAGATCTCTTCTACATATCTAGATTTCATTACTGTCTATTGCACAATGATAATTCTACACGCTCTTTTCGTGTCTTTTTTTACTTTTAACTGAAGGCGCGTGAAGTGGAAGCCTGTCTATTGAATTCTATAAGGGCAGATCTATTGTCTCTGTATTCTTTAGCTATTCGCGATTACCTTTACGTCATATAAATCTTTATATATTACTCATATTATAAAATAGTACCTTATAATTTTTATATGATTGTACATATTCCAGACGTTCAAGAATTACCGAAACCAAAGAAGTCTATTTTTAAGAAGTTGTATGATTTATTTGATATATCACTTTTGTCCAGTCCACGCTTCATAAATATTATCATCGGGACTGCCTTAACCGTTGTATCTATACAGAACTTCAGCATGTTGTATCCGTTTTTCCTTCAAGTAAGTATTAATTTGAAGTAAACTTAAGTAATTCTTAAAATACACCAAAGGAGTTTCTAAAGAAGTGAAGGCAACTGGTTCTTCTCGTTCGTGGTAGACTTTTAACATTCAAATACATCAAATTTGTGACCAAATCTTTAATAATAATAAAAAAAAAACTAAGAGCACGAGATCTTTCAAAAGCCAATTGAAGTGAACACTTTATGAATTTAGATTTTGAATGAAAACTGAATTTTTAAAATATATGACCTATAAATAGCTTGGTAAGAAAAAAGTACTAAACACAAAATTTTAGGTAGCATCGATTATAAAAACTCGTAAATAAGAATATAGCTAACTTGGTGAAATATATTATGATGCAACAAGCAACGTAGGTAGTGTATAAATTAATGATCATAATTATTAGTCGGGGCTGTACCTTTAATTTACATACATTAAATACATAGTGCAGATAACTGTGAGCTGACACATTCTTGGCCGCACCATTATTATAAACCGTGTAAGGAAAATAATAAAAATCTAAATTTTGTTGTGTATTAAGATAAAGAATATGAATATACTTATTTACAATATGCCCTTATGATGATAATCCGTCTAATAGTTAGACCCTAATTTCCGGAAGATGATGTTGAAATTAAAGATGATAGGAAAAAAAAAGTACAAACATAAGAAAAAACACGGAATTCAAAAAGAAATTTGCTTAGATGTTATTGATAGATGCTTCAATTTAAGTAATATTTAAAGTACGTAGCAGACTTAAAATCTGAATTGTATGAAAACTTTTATTGTGTTTCTGTTTAGAAAATGGCGAACATGGATAAACAGCAAACTGCGTATTGCATGTCGGCTGTAGCGATGGCCGATATCGTTGGACGACTTACACTACCAACCTTGCAGGACAAATACCGTATTAAAGCTAGGTTGATGTTAATACTGACAAGCATATGGTTGATTGTAGTAAGACAAAGTAAGTAATGGGTCGTTTCGATGACAACTGTTTAACATTCTTTTGCAATTTATTTACATCTCTTTAAAACCACTGATGCTTCCTAAACTGATTTAAGAGTGTAATCACTTCTTAGAGATACTAAGGATTCGCAACATGTTAACCAGCCTTACAGTTAAGGTTTTTGTGGAAGTCGATTTGAAGCAATAGATGAATTGGTCGGATCATATAAGAAATGTATTTTACTATAAGCTTAGATATATGCAATAAAAGTAAAATCCCCTAAAAGACAACTCCTGAAAATCATTTCAGAGTTTATTTACTATGTATTAACTCCTGTGGTAACATAAAATTTATCCTAAATATTTTCTTTTACAGTTTTGGCATATCAAACTCAACTGTACGTTCTAATCGTTATGTCAGCTTTATACGGATTTGGACGAAGCATGGTTATCGTTGCGAGGAATATTGCTATTTCTGAACACTGTAGGATGGACCAAGTGCCCTCAGCAGTAGGCTTAGGCATGTTAAGTATGGGCCTCATCGTGCCCCCTGCAGGGTACTTCCTTGGATGGATCAGAGATTACACGGGCAGTTACATTATATGCATTACAGCGCAGAATTTACTTCTTGTCCTATTCCTCGCTATGTGGATTCCTGATATGTTGTTAGTGTATTACCAGGAAAGACAAGAAAAGAGAAAGAATAAAGAGCAAACAATATCTTAATAATAAGGGATTCTTGCTGGAGCAGCAACTTTCTGTGTGTTATAAAACAGAATTAAATCTTGTGATATTTCTAGTTATGTGGATTCCTGATATGAAGTTTTACCAAGAACTTCTAGAAAAGAGGAAGAATATAGAACAAACAATAAATTAGTTATAATAGTCAGCAGCCCTTTCGAGAGAGGTATTGTGTGAAGGGACCATTATATTTTATCTCCTAAATGAATACTGGCGCCTCTTAGAAACAGGTTGAAGAATCCTTGACGTTAATCTACAAGTAGTAGTGAAATAATAATAAATGCTTGATATATGTGAAAGTGCCGTTATAAAGATTGCAAGATAACTGAACAAATACTACCTATTCTGTCAATTTTTCATACAAATAATAATTATGCAACAAGCCATGTGGGTATCAAAAGAGATTAGATGAAAGAAAGATACAATGACGACAGACTAGCCCCGCAAGTGAAATTTATTCATAATCATTTGTTAAATATATTTGATGAAGTAGCAGTAATCACTGAAGAGATTTTTACCCGTATTTATACATAAAAAAAAAATTCAATTTACATTTCGATAACACATCTAAAACAACCAAAAAAAAATCAGTGCCACACGAAGGAGAAAAAGGCACTGAACTGTTTTGTGATTGCATATTTATAAATACGTGAGTGTGTTGAATAAAAGTTTTAAAAGTTACGCTTCGAGATAATCCTTTTTCAACGTTCATATTTTGAATAGCCTGTTTATCCTCTCACAGATTTTTACTGTGATAAATTTTAATTTAGTGCTTCATAAATTTATTGATAGATATATTGGCTGTGAATTATTGAATGTACTTTTAAATAATGTTATGTATGGGCAATGATATTTAATAGACATGTTATATTTTACCTTAGTAAACGACGTTTAAGAATGAGTCACTCTAGGTTGAAATAATGTGTTGAGATTATGGTCAAGAATTTATCTGATTGCAATATAAAAAAGGTATGCCATTATTGTCATCTAACCTTGATTTGAGTGCAAATAATTGTAGTGCAAGTCAATGACAAGAAATATTCAAGTGTACAAGTTATTAAAATTTATATTAAACGATTACGTTACACAGAAAGATACACGCGAAGACAGTTTTTGAAATATTAGACGATTCAAACGAGCCCATAAGAGCATTTTCAATCGTCCTTTGACACTTTGGTTGTACAATAGCTATGTCGTATGGTAGATGAGGGATGCGGAGGCGGGGATTTCGTGTCCCTCGCAAGATTGGTAGATCAATCGACGTTTGTATCCTGCATTGCATCTAATTGGGTATTTTTTTGTGCGTATGTATACATTGCGCGACCAGCATGGGTATCTTTAAGGCAAGAGTTAATAGGTTCATTCTAGGCCAGCGCGTTCCACCGTAGACCGCATCTACACTTTATTAAGTGTGACCGCAGTCAAGCGCTTGCCTATCACCAATAAAAAAAAATGCTTCACTACATTTTAATATTCGAGAAGTTTACAGGCAACTATACGCTAATAGTAATTTTATGAATTTAATTTATCCTATATATGACTGTTCTGAGTCGTCAATTTGAATACGATGTAAATACAATATTTATTGTATACCAGTGGACCAAGAAGACGCTGTACTGCCCGAACGTTGGGTTACTTATTTACTACATTATTCCCATATCTGCTCCGTTCCGTTCCCAATACGTTCCCGTGCCGTTCCGTTCATTTGGGTTAAGATTATGTGAAATTCATTTTTTATATAGATAACTTCAACAGAAGCATTTCTTTTAAACGACGTTCTATCAATTTTATGTCAAACGCCATAGGGTCACACAAAAAATAACTTCATATGGTGGTTAAGTATTTTAAATTTTCTAATGTTATAAAAACAGAATTAGCGAAATTGTTTTAGCCGTTCACGCATGACGCCGGGACCAAGGGAAATATGGATTCATTTTTATATGTAATATAGATATGTTATATATAAAAATGAATTACTTTATCATTGAATAATGGTATTTTTAGTGTTTAGCATTTAAATGCAAATGTTGAGACTGAAGATATCGCTGTAATTAGTAATGGCATTATTTATTTATTTATCTGTAATTGTACCAGTGTAATACGTTATTGTAATCTCTAGTCTAATAAATTATTGATACGGTACCATTCTTTTATTTATATTAGTCATTATGTATTTATTTATATATCATTATATATTTTATTATATACAACGTGAGTACATGGAATCCTAATAACCTACTTCTGTTTCAAAATGTACAATTAAATTATACAAGTATAATTTATCGCCTTTAAGGGAAAGGAGTGGATTGGTTTAGCTCTGGAGAGTGAGTGGTAATAGAGGAAAGTGGTCTAAAGGTGGGGAGGCCTTTGCCCAGCAGTGGGACACTTAAGATTAATTAAAAAAAAATATCGGCGTTTTTAAATAAAAATTTTGTTCCGGAGCGTTGTAACTTTGGAATATATCACTTTTAAGAAAAAGAAACAGAAATTTATACTAATATATAAGGCAAAAGAACTCTTCTGTCAGAAACTAATTAGTTTGTTTGTTTATTTTTTGTTTATCTGTTAGTTTGCTTGACGAGGAGGACTCAGGAACTACTGGTCCGATTTGAAAAATTATTTCAGTGTTAGATAGCCCATTAATCAAGGAAGGCTATCGACTGTATTTCATCACGCTTATATTGAATCTATATTTTTTTACCTGATTTTACGCGGACCAAATCGCGGACACACTGGTGCTATATATAGTCTAATCAATCTAGTTTTTTCATTAAAATAGCTTTCGACATCTTGAAATAAATATTAGTGTGTCCTGAAAAATTTTCTGAACAACGTTTCAAAATAGGTTCAATCAAAAGTTAATTAAAATAATTACTTAATAAAAGAACTACTGACAAATTTCGATTTGCGTCACAAAAAATTCCACCATTTTCATTGAATTCGACGCATTAAAAAAAAATCTTATTCTAGAGGAAAAAATACTCTACAAATTGAATTAAAAACTTTTTTGTTTTTGCAAGAGAAAATTGCAAAGCTAAAAATAATAAATATTTTCAGATGCTCTAATGTCGGAGCCAGACATAGCTCAAAGTGTTGGTACAGTTTTGTCCTTGAAGATTACATAGAACTACAAATCTTTGTGCAGCTACATAAAGTCCCCTGCCACAATACATGATCATTGAAATTACCATTCAAATGAAGCTATGTCTGGCTCCGGTATAATAACAGCTTCTATACAAAAGGTTAGTATGCCTCATACAAAATAAGGCGAGCGAAAACTAACGATATAATTCGAAAACAAATTTGAATCACGTCAGGAAACGAAACCAGAATAAGCATAAAATCTGTTTCTAGCGATCTCGTAAGAATAGGACGAGCGTATTACAGTCTATTGGACTTTACCAAACGATCTGTCCAGAAATCTCATGTATAATTCAGATGTGATCTCAAAATCGCACGCACTCGGCGTTGCCAACAAGCAGCCAGTGACTGGCATACGGATATAGGAAACTTATCACACAATATCTACACACAGATAAATAACATAGAACACATAACCTAAAAAAAGCTAGTATGATTGCGCACAAAAAAATAAATGGAAAATCTGATCTGCTTCCTAGCGTTATCCCGGTTAAGTACCAGGGCCTGCTTAGATTGCAGAGGATTTGGCTGTGGGGCGAGTTAAGATGACCGATTGCCATCTGACGTCATCCTCGTAACCTTCACGATCTCTACAACCTTACGACTAATGTCACAATGGCATTTATCGGGTCCCACTGTTTTACGTGCCTTCCGAAACAAGGAGGTCGGATAACAAATATAAACCAGTTCTAAAATGGGTCACCCATCTATCACCCCGTCGCAGCCAGAGCAACTTAACTTAGCGATCGATTCGAATTCCGACAACTGACTAGGCCACGACCTCCTTCGAAATGGAAAATCTGATAAATTAATAATATCATTGAATTCACACGGACTAAGTCGCGGGTAAAAGCTAGTCAAGTAATAATTAATAATAAATACATAAATACAGGACTATATGACACACGGACGTCTGTTCCTTAGGTAGACAACTTAATGCCTGTGTTATAGGTAACAGCCG
>JANCMC010023078.1:27569-86062 GCA_024363005.1 Charaxes varanes | reverse complement strand
GAGCCTTAATCCTTGGGCATCCATGAGCATTTTAGGGTCGTTAAATAAATATGGCAGTTCAAAGTGGTACACTATTTTTCTAGGGTCATTAGTTTTGTTATCCTTTATTCTTTATATTGTGTTAATTCGAAGCTTTTTATATATTACTAGGTGTGCCCGCGACTTTGTCTGCGTAAAATAAGGAGAAAAACAATAGATTCAATTTTAGCGTGATGATATATATTCCTCGATAAATGAGCTATCAAACACTGAAAGAATTTTTTAAATCAGACCAGTAGTTCCTGAGATTAGGGAGTTCAAGCAAAGAAACAAACTCTTCAGCTATATATATTAGTATAGATTTGAATCATTATTTAATGTAGTTTCATTTGACCTTAGTCACCTTTTCTAGAAGGCGAAAATGGTTAATAAAGATTGAAGAGCTAATTTAAAATAATAATAGTGTAAATTGTTTTAGAAAACTGTTCCCTAAAATTTAGGTCCAGTCTTCGTCCAAGAACCCTGGAGACAAGGCCTGGCCTATACATTACCTCCTCAAAGATCACCTAATTTTCTTCATTTATGAAAAACCTACTACGAAAATTACGCGAAAACTCTCAAATAATTTTCAAATTTATCAACGATCCCATCTGCCATATAGTAATCTGTTTTTCAACCAAAAATATTTCTTATAAATAGTGTTAAATAAGAATCCTCTTCAATTATATTTTACATTAATTAGTATAAGGCGAAACTTCGAAAAAGGTTCGTACTTTTAATAATATTAATATTTTAAATATTTATTTTGTATATTAAGTAGATGTAGTTTTAGATGTTTTATCATTTTATTTTATTCATTTTCGAACATTTAAACCATAAATATTAAAAAATTAATTTCAAGAGACAATTTTTAACCTTTAATGTCCTTATAATATCGATTATTAAGCACATGCGCAATCAATCTGCGCAAAGTATTTCTTTAATAACACTGTTTGCAGCATTAAACAATCAAAAAATATATTTTAATGACAGCCGTTCCTCCGGAATATTTTTTGAACAGATTAAAAGAGTCTTTCAAAATTAATATTTAATTTTTTTCTTTACAGACTTAATAAAGAAATAGAGGTTAGCGATATGTCTAAGCTGACACTGGACGGCTTTTTTTCCTACTGCAAGCAAATAGCTGAACACATCCAGTTGGTTCGTTCATTTTCTAGCCGCCATTTTGTAAGGCTGCCATTTCGATTTTATTTGCCGCCATCTTGTTTTTTGTTCTTGCATGATATCGAACACTTCTGCTTTGTTTAAGGATTTAAATCATTCATTAATATTTTCTTGTTCTCTCCGTCATATTTCTATTGAAATTTTGCAAATAATTACCATTGGGCATAAATATCTATAGGTAAGTATATGAGAAGAGTTCAAAACATTTAAAACACTGCGAAAAATATGTTACGATTTAAATCTTTAGTTTTGGCTTTTTGCTTGTTCTTTGCAAATCTACCAATTTTTTCTTCCGTATGTTGGTTATCCCTTTATTTATATAATACCCTAAAGACCTACATATTAGTTCCTTTGTGGTCACTCTCTGAGTTTTTTGTTTGATAAATAACTTTCGAATGTTATTAAAATCTTAAAAAAATTATATTGTCTATGGTAAGAATTGGTATTATTGAATTTATTATTCATGATCATAGAGCCGGTTAAGTTTGCAGGCAACAAATAAAAGTAAAATGTGTTTTAGATAGTGTTAGTGACATTTTCTATGCTCTATCACACGTTTCGTAATTCTTGACATCTTTATGTATTCTTCGACTATGTCCACAGCTAATACATATTCCTATATATCCTTCCTTTAACTTCCATAGTCAACTGATTCAAGTGGCATGGAGTCGCAAGTCGTCGACCGCCAGGTTTCAGGATAATTCAATAGATAATAGACTGTATAGCCAAGTTTATAAATTTGGTCCGTAGATTCGACTTCCTTACTAATAGACTAGCACTATGAAAAATGTCGAGTGAATTTATAGTTGTTTTTTATTTTACAGGGCGAGAGAATGGCGTCTCTTTCCGGCCAAGGCACTCCTAAGCTGACATCTGGCGTGGGGAATCTCTACTATGATTGTAAGTACCTACTTGAATGACAGCAATTTCAATAGATGAATGTAATATTTTCTTATTCTTCAAATTCAACATTTATATTCTTAAAACTTTACAATTAAAAAAAAAATTGAATAATTGAGATTAGGAACTATTAGCAGAAAATTTCTCTTAAATAAATCTACGTATAACATAGAATCCTAAATACGAAAGTATCAAGTTACATCATAATCGCTACAGCTTATCGCAACTTCCTGAGGGCGGGCGGAAATAACGAGCGCGTGTGGACGGTAGTTCTGAAGGGTGCATGCATTCTAGATATTATGGTATTCACTGGAAAATAAATCTTGTTTTTTAGAACATTTTATGTCTATTGTACAGTGTTTAGTCAAAAGGTTACATCCATTGTCGGTTTTTTGTATATCCGTACCTTTATATGTATATATTACTAGCTGTACCCCGCGATTTCGTCTGCGTGGGCCACCCTTATCTCTATCTTAAGGGTTTAAAAATAGCAATGACCATTAAAAATTCCACCGATTATCGGACATATCAAATATGCACAAAAATTTTCATAAGAATCGGCCAAGCCGTTTCGGAGGAATTTGGCAACAAACATTGTGACACCAAAATTGTATACATTAGTTTATTAACGGATCCGATAGATAATGTCTTGTCCGTTATTAGCCAATCACCCATTCTCCTTTATGTTTTTTCCATAAAACGTGACACTGGCGGAATGTACTTCCAAATACGCGTTAATGTATCAATCACTTCATAACCGATCAGAAAGGACGCCTTTTCAGCTAGAACCAAAACAGTGCAGTAATGCTTTACGAAGTTTTCTTACCGCACTGTTTTTAATTTTCATATAATTCAATACAGTGGTTTAATTTCTCTTATTAAGTCCGCGCATTCTATACCATAATGAAGTTAAATTTTTATTGGACCTATGGTAAATATTTCGCATCAAACAAAAGATAATTCAATTAAATCGGATAATAAATATCAGTGTAATCGTTGTAATACATAAAAAAATATATACCTCCTCCTTTTTTTGAAGTCAGTTAAAAATGGAAATAAACAACGATGAAGTAGAAAGTAGATTACGCACCTTGGTTAAGTTAGTTATTAATGTACTCATGTTAATTTAATGCCCTCGCATTGGCTCGGGCACCAACATAGCCCTCGTGCCTTAATGACTCACTTTCGGCTCGGTGCAATAATCTACTATTAGGTACATAGTGCATCAATCAGAAGGTGTAGTACGAACTTCATCTATTTGAAGTATTCTAAAGTTTTCATATCACATTTGTTCGGGATTAACTAGATATCAACCCCTTTGTCGCCGGTTTTGTTGGCATGCAAGAAAATTGGCCTGAACTCTGATTACAGTCGTAGCAGCTTGAATACTTTGGAGGGGCGTGCATTAGACTGAGCGCACCGTACCAATTACATGTACCATTTTTGCAACGATTCTTTAAAGTTGTCGCATACTTAAATTGCTCTTAGATCCAAAAAGGGATTCTGAATACAACCCATTAAGCCATTCTGATGTGATTAATGGTATTTCCGCCATTTTAAAGTGTCACTTGGTAATTAATAATCCACCCCACAAGTTTAAATTGATTTGAGAGTATGAAGTTGTGGATTAAAATTCGTCATCATGGGCTGGTTTGTTTTGGTTATTGGTAATTTTTTTTATAGTATATAGGAAAGGCCGTCGATGTTAAAATGATTATTATTACTAATATAGTATTACTTAATGCATAATTAATATAAGTTTGTATGCATACCTTCTATCACCCGGAACTTTGTTTGAATCTTGATATTTTCAAAAAAACACTTGATGGCCTAAAAAGGTTAAAATTTGATTAAAATAATTTAAACTAAACGCTGAAGATCTAAAAATAAAATTCTTGAGAGCAGCAGCTTTTATTTCACCTAGAATAATGTTCCAAGCAATGCAACAAAACTAAAAAAGTAAAAAGGCCCAAAAATCTTGAAGCCTACTCATTTTTCAATACAACCTTCCTGTGCGAGCCGTGATCATTTCAGCCCCATCTCATTTTTATAGCGGTATTAAATGCCTATCCATCGAGATCCGTTAGCGACGATTGATAGAGCGGGGCTCATGTGGATTTAGGAGAAAATAGATTTTTCCAGAATACGGATGCGCTCGGGTGTGGGTTTTGATTAACTGTTTTTGAGTGTACAGTAAACCTTAGTTTAGTAAAGCTGAAAGGGCGCAGCATTTATTATATTACGTGCACGTTGATGATTGCTTATACAATACAATATAGCTAAAAAACTTGTTTCATGTAAACACGAGAAATTATTGTATTTAATTTATAGGAGAAGAAAATTAAAATTTGTTATTTATGTACGTTTAAACAAAACGCGCGCTATCATGCAGAAATATATGTAAAATAGGCATGACGGCAGTAATCAGTAATCATTTAAATTATGTATTTATCTAATAAAATAAGACGTATAAAGTTTAACAAACGTATTTATTTTTGTATTGCGTGCGTTTTTAATAGGAATTAATAAAAAAGGAGATTACAAAATACACCAGTCCGTCATGACAGCTAAAGCACCAGCAGAGAGTATGACGTCACCGTATATTATAATTGCGTTCCAAAAAGTGCTCCTTCAGATATGCGACACTTGGCGACTGCAATCGTTACGGTATACTGTAGATAATTCGTAATCTTTATTGTGTTGTAAATACACTCGGCGGCACAAAATGTCGCCCAAGCGCGTTATGATGATTATTTTCGAAATAAATCGAACCACAAAGTTATTTTTTTGTTTATGCACTTTATATGTTTATTAGGAACTTAAATGCGAATAATTAATAATAATAAAAAAAACTTGGAACTTAATTAAAATCGTCCAAATTAAACAAATGTCAAGAAAAGGCCTTAGCTATTCCATGGATAATGCTTTTATTAAGCGAAAATTTTCAAATAAAAATTAATTTTAACTTAAAATTAATAGACAGTATTATCACCCCTGGCTCTAATAACAGCTTCCACGTGATCAGGCATACTACGGATGATTTTTTTCATATCCTCTTGAGGAATTTCCTCCCAGGGGGCTACTAGAGCAGCTTTTAACTCACTTAAAGTCTCTGGAGTACTAGGTCTACATCTGATGCCTACTTTATGATTGTATCAAAGCGTAAACATGAGGACGGTAAAAATATTAATTGTCAAACATCACAACGTCGTTATTTGAATATTTATTTATTTATTACTAAACTTAAATCTATCTTAACAGGTTTAACCTAATACGATAGTTAAGTTAACTAAAAAACTAACAATTAAACATAAACAAAAAAAAAGAACTTCAGTTTTTAACAATTAATGTCAGACTTACTTAAAATATTCATAGTAACTTTTATGATCTAGCTCAAGTAACATTGGAATAAATCCAGTTGCTCAGCAACCGCGTTGAGCGTACGGGTGGCTCGCGTGATTGGTGCCTTCTATATGGTGAATATAGCTTTGTATATAGCTTTGAATAAGCACACAGTACGCAAATTTGAAGAGTTGTGGCCGAATTTTGATTCTAGTAAATAAAATTGGCTTATTGGCAAGCTCATATGAATGTCAATGTTTTAAGTACACGCCTTTTATCATAATTACCTTAATAATCTTTATGTTAAACATATATGGCCTCTATATAGTTTTACATAGTGGGTCATGTGTTTTGTTCAAACACAAAATTAGAAACTTGCTGGCCTGGTTTAATAATTTTTTTTAAAACATCAAGCATTGGGTGTGAAATGAAAAAAAGGACATTGATGTGCTTTTAAAGAAAAATTAAAGAAAATTTGTCTTTTTGTTTTGTCCTTGAAAACAACCAAGAGCGTGTTGTCAAGACACGCTTATATAGAAGGGTTTCGTATCTGATACGCTATAAACGTATTTGTTAAATAACTTCAAACGTTTTTGGCCGATTTCTTTCAAAATAGTTTTTAGCATATTCTATCAACATGCGTCTAATAGTTTAAAAATGCTAGAGATGCGTCACCTTGCGGGCAAACAGACGGACGGACAAAGCGAAATTATAAGGGTTCCTTGTAGTACTACAGAACCGCAAGTCAGGTTATGTTACGTGATAATGTTATGTACGTCAGTGTTCTTACTTTGCCAGGGAAAATTAACAACAACAACGGTTCGCTGTAATAATATAACGATTAATTATAATATAATGATTGTTATATTATGCATTCTGACTTGCTAAGTAATTGTCATAGCATTTTCATTTACTGCAAAGCCCTGTGACTAATTCAATATATTAAAATAATTAGGTAAAGACATTTTTTTTTTATTAAAAATTTAATCGCCGATTTTCTTTTCATCAATGAAAAGAAAGGCATGTTGTCAGTACATTCACTTGATATCGAAGGAATCAATTGGGGTGTAAAAAAATTGGATCACTATGGTTCCTTATAACATCCAGAATCGTAATCTGCATGCTTTTCTGGGTCCAAAACCATTAACAGAATGCGGTCTTCATATTGTGCACATTCAAGTCCACGTAGCGTCTGCACTATAACGGACACATAATGCCGGAGCCAGACATAGCTTCATTTGAATGATCATTTCAATGATCATGTAGTGTGGCCGAGGACTTTGTGTAACTTCACATAGTCTTGTAGAACTTTGTAGATCTCAAGGTCAAAAATGTACAAACACTTGGAGCTATGTCTGGCTCCGGTATAAGAACTCTAAAGTCTATATGAATACACGATATTTGACTTTGATTTTGACCGTGGAGCTAAAAGAACAGTTTTCAACGGTTTTTAACAGTTCTCTGCATTTAATTCATTAAATCATCTCAAGAAAATTGCGGGTATCCGCTAGTAATGTAAAGGAATGTGAGACAAAGTCATTAAGCGGAGGGTATTTGAAATTTTCATTCCTTTTAAGTTTGCTCAGCGCCTGGCACGGCTCCAAGCTTTTCACCGTACTAAGTTCGTCGACGAGTAGTACAACTTCAAACTTTTGAATATCTTAACTCTTAAGTTTTATTTACCGAATTCGATGCCCAGTATGTTAATACATGATTTTTTTATATACGAAATGTTAATCTGATTATGAACACTAGTCACGTTATAGAGCATCGACATAATAGTAATTCAGCGCATAAAGAACCTAAAAAAAAATTACTAATTCTTTTTAAATTATTTATTTAGGATACCAAAGGCTGCAATATATAATATGGACCTGAACTAAATTATAGATAATCATATAGATACTATGATATTACAGACCCTCTTATTGGTTTCCACAATGTAGTAGAAATACCTTGGTTAGAGAAATAGTCTGTAAAAAATTTAGAGACAAAAAAGAGACACAAAGATAAAAACATGAAGTTAAAATTTTAAAAAAAACTACAAAGATAAAAAGATAAAAACTACAAAAATAAAAAGATAAAAGCATGAACTTTTAAAAAACGAAAATTAAAAAAAAAATTAACTACCCTTGTAGAGTAGTACCATTGTAGCACGCACGTATTTGTGCACGTAAGTTTCCTTTCGTTAACGTGTAATACGTCAATTTAGACTGTAGATCGTAGGACAATGAATCTCTTGAATTTATATATTTCCTATAATTATTATATATATGTAATTTTCTAAATGACTATAAAAGTGAGTAATTTTTTTCATTTTTTTTTTGTTGTATGTTATTTTCTTCATACAACTAATGAAGAAACACAAAAAGAATTACAGCTTCATCCAGCCTAATATGTTAGCGGAATCAATCGAGTCTACAATTGTTAATAAAAATGACACGACGAATATTAGACTTTATTTGCGTACATTTTCTTTAAAAACTTTTAAACAAAACAACGTAAAATGCTTTTGAATTCATCAAGCTGACCTTAGCAATATCCATGATGACGGTTGGTCCAAAATTGAGGAAAATATGATTGCAGTCCGTCCTTTTGGCAAGCTGGTGTGAGTACGCCACCTCACGAAACGGTAATGTTTGTGTTGCCTGGACTGGAAGGTTGTGCAGCGCCCATGGCGACTCTGTGCAGTAAACTTAAGGTAAAGGCTTGCGTGCTGCAACTGGGATTAGAGAACAAACAGGACACATTGGAGAAAATGGTCAACAGATTACATCAGGTAATTTGTAGCAAAGTGTTTTTGAAGGTCATTTAAGTTTACACCTTATGAATTGATTTTCATAGTATGCTATGAAAATTCGTGCATCGAGGCAGACTCAGCACACTATTTTACATGTAACGCTTACACTATTGTTTTATTACCGTGACGTCTCATTGATGCACTTGATTATCCAGTTGTATTAATAGCAAGAAATTAAATCATTATAATCATTTACAGACGATAAAAACAAGACTAAATCCTGGATCACCTTACATTCTACTTGGTTATAGTTTTGGAACACTTCCCATGTTAAAGTTGGCTGGCGTTTTAGAAATGGCCAGTCGAACTTTACCTCAATAAACACCACCTCGCCTTTCAGCCTCATCACCTCGATGTCGTACTGTTCAAAACCGCTATTCTCTAGAAATTTCTTACTCCCACGCTGTGGAATCAGTCAACAGCTTTGGTGTTCAAGAAAAGAGCATACTTATTCATCAAAGACCGGCAACTCATCTGTAAGCCTTCAGGCCTTGTATGTCGTCCATGTGCATTGGTAGTAACTCAGTTGAACTGCCTGTACGTTTGCCCGTTGTTATATAAAAAAATCTGTATAATGTATATACTCCTTCATACATGCCACGGGATTGAAAACAACCTAAGAAATAACTTTTTAGTACAATGTTTCTCTCTTTACTACAAAAATATATTTTTTTTTTTTTATTATTATTTTTTTACATCAAATAGAACGGCACAACGCCAATTACACTACAAGATGTCAAACTTAAACTATATACATTGTTTTTCACACCAACGTTGTCTGTGGTCACCATAAACATGTCATTTACTCTAATAGATGTGCGCTCTAAAGGATCTGCCACATGGCGTTACGTTGAGTCGCATTGGCGCAATAGATATTTTTTTTTTTGTGAATATGATGTGTCCTTTCAAATTATATCGTACATTATACGACAGAGCAAAAGACGCAAATAATATTTTTTTCCCTTTGTAAAATATTTTTTTTTTGAAAAAGTACAATTTTTTTAATTTAATGAAGTATTATCTCACTTTAAATATTTTTTCAACCTTTTTTTAGCACAGTAAAACAACAAAAATATATACATATTGAACTTACCTGAAACAATTAAAGAAGAAATTTAAATTTTATTAAGAGCATAAATTTAATGACTTCATCTAACAAATATATTTTTAATTACCATTAAACAGTTTTATTTAGTATTTAATTATAGACAAACCTGCAGAGATAGAAGTTAAATAATACATATTTTTAATTAGAACGAATCATAGACTTAAGGTAAAGGAGTGATAATTTTCTTAAGCTATGCTAAGAGTCATTTGAACGTCACTACAAATAATGCTATTACCTAAAGGGCAGCGTACACCAAGCGACATTCGTACAGCAATATACGAGATATTAATTGAAACAATTAAAGCACGTATGAACAGGCGTGATAGCAAACATTTTCATGCAATTTGCAACAGTCATTAAAGCAATGCGCGGTGGCGTTATGGTCTGCCGAGGTGATCGTCCGAACCCAGGCTCTCACGGCATAATAATTAAGGGGCGCACCGCTCAGTCGATGTTCGTACTTTATAGGCCGACTTTGCGTCGGTTCACATCGCATCGGAACGACTGTCTGGCAATAAGGAATTTATGATGAAGCGAAACCAAAGTAATATAACAATGATGTACACCATATGTTGAGTATAAGCTTCGATATATATAGTTAAATAAGAACGATGATATTTTTGGCTAGAATTTATTTTTTGGGACAGAGGCTGACCTAATTATAAGTGAATAGGCATAGGTGCAAAAACTTTAGCACCTACGTAAACCTACGCCATTTTGGAACTTTTGACTAATAAGCCAGTTACATATTAACTTAAAATTTTGACCGTAAAATAAGTTTTAAAGAATAAGAAGTTCGAATTCTGTTGAAATTCGTTTTAAAAAGGTATGTTTCGGCAAAAAATAAAGAGAAATATAACACTAAAAACAGAGACATAGAGGAATATGACAATGAAAAAATCGGCACCTAATATTTTCACCGATGTGGTTCATCGCACATAAGAGACGCATAGAAAGATTCAACACGTGTAACAGATCATGTTAACTGTAACATCACGCAATCTCAGCAGTAAATCACATTAGTGTATTGCAAATTTCCAATTAAACACTGTTAAGAAAATTTTTAAACTCAGTATTGCTGGGTAGCTCTACATTAATTAATCTCTCTACGCGTCAAAATATTATTTTGATTTAAAATATGAATTCTTGTTCTAAATTTGTGAACTTTACAAAAAAAAAATATAAACTGTCCTTAAGAGTGACTAAGTAAACAATAAAACGAAATGTCCCCTGATATTATAGACATCATCCATCAAGTTTAATTTAGATGAAGTTAGGATGGAACGGTAGTAGCACTTAATTTTGACAAAAAACAAACATCTTTGGAGCATTTACGCTCGGGCATCGGGTTGTCGTAATGAAAACGGGCCTCGCCGCCCTCTGCCGCGGCCGCCGGACCGCATTCCACTCCCATGCGACCGCGTCCTGACTCCAGGACCTCTCCGAAATGTCTGCTTTTTTATTATTTCACCGTAACGGGTTACCGTGATATCTATACCGATTTGCGATAATTGCTATTATGTAAACGCGTTCCATATTTGAAACGGTAAAAAAAAATTGGCCGTCTGTAAAGTCGGTATACGGACGATAATTTTACGTGTAACGCCGACCGCTTAGGCTGATCCTGTCTCTCTATCGCTTGTTCCGCGCTCTCGCCTCCACGCTCGGCTCAGGCGGAACGTGACAATGAGTCATGATTTTTCGTACGTGCAGCCGGCGTTCATCAATTTATGAGACGTTGTCACGTCAAAAAAATATATGCACGGCTGAAGCTAAATATGCTAAGTGTCTACTTTAAACATCGTCATAACCTCGCCTCGCACATGCGAAGCATTAAGTATGCACTATTAAAACTAGCTCTTGTCACGATATACTCACATTAAATATTTTCTTTAGTTCAATAATCGCTTTACCTTAAAAACTCGGCTTGTAAAAGTCCAAGAATATAGTTTCTTCCTCTTTGCGTTCTTAAATTTTAATTAAAAAATCACTCTACGTGTCACGATAAAAAGAAAAACATGTCACAGACTATCACTCCTTCTAAATGGTTATTGACGTATTTATTTACGTCTCATCTTTCTTGTTTTTTATAGTAAATTTCGGTTTAAAAACTTATTGTATTATATTAAAAATCGATTGGGTTCCACTGCCTGTATTTACAGCGTTATATTTTATTATTGAACGTAAAATAATAATTTTATTTTTATTATGACATGAAATAATGACATTTAATGAGCTTTCTGATGTTTTTTTTTTTTTTATGTCAAATTCTTATATTTATTAGTTCTGCCACTATTTACGTTATGATATACACGTGTGTTATTTGTTTACTTAAATTCTATTATTATCTCATTTTACACGAAAGTTGATAATCTTTACGCGAAATTGTATTTAGAGCTGCCTGTTTATAAGATTAAATGTTATCCAATTAATTTAATCTATAATAATTTACAACATCAAATTTTATGTGTTGTTACGAACTGTCTGTTTTGGTCAACTTAATGTTTAAAAAAAAAACAATAGCCAAACGATAAAGGTGTAAGCCATCGCAGTTAGTTCACACGACTGTTGCCTATTCCATTAACTAAATCGGACGATGACGAATCGAGCAGTAAATCGAGATGATAATCATTACAGGCTCGCGGGCGCGCATTCTTACCGAAGAATCTGTAGACCGATGGAATGCACAGAACCGATTCGAACTCGTTTTGTTTTCGCCACGTCATATCTCGCCCCCGACCCCTCGAGGTTATCCGTAGTGTTGCCAGGTGCAAGGTTCGGCAAAAAACCCAGACAAACGACCTTAGTAGGCCAATGAATACGTATAAACACATTATATTTATTACAAGCTTTCACCGTATACGTGAAAAAAAGTGTGCGCGTGAACTCCACAATCCACAATTTAATTTTCCTTTGCGTTTTTACTAAAAAAGGAGTAATTAAATTGTGGATGCGCGATGCGATCTGTGTGCACGATGTGTGGATGAGCAATGCCTTTTTTTCTGGTGTTTCGCATCGCTTGGGTCTACCCCCATTGTCCTTAACAGTCCACCATTGCTTACTAAGCGTTTCTCTTGTTCTTTCTTAATGCCAACCTTAAAGGTGTAGACAGCTCTTTCGGCGTTTTGTTCCCGGATCACTATAAGATGGGTATCTTTAAGGCAAGAGTGAATAGATTCTCTCCAGGCACGTGCATTATGCCTTGGACTGCATCAGCACTTTAAATCAGGTGTGATAACAGTCAACCCCTTGCCTATTCGACATAAAAAAAGTATAAGAGTGGTGTAAAGATATTTTTTTGCAATTGCACCTGATGTGTTATACAAAAGCTTTTTAAAATTTTGCATTTAAATTGTGTTCATAAGTAAACATACTTTTTAACCATGGAAACCGTGTTCTGAACATCACGTAGCGACTACTTAGTATAAATGCATATTAAAGAGATGTTACGGAAGCGGTGTATCGGAACCGAAGGTTTAATATTTGGTGTACATTATCCCTGTTGCTGTCCACACCGGAGAAGCAGTGAATTCACCGCCTATAAACAGATAAACTGGACCATTATCTTTCTGGAAATCCACTTGTGCAAAGTATCTCATTTTCCAAGTCCTAATTTCATTTTTATTAAAATGATCTAATTTTTGCTCTATCCAACGCGTTTCGGCCGAGACCTTCTGCCCAAACCTCATTTCTAATTCATTATTGAGTTGCTTAAACCCGTTTGTCACGCCGTATAACAGATGGCTTTTAGTGAGATAAAAGTTGAATAGAAAAATAAGCACGTAATATTTTAAAAACATTTTTATGAAGATTTCGTTTTACCCAATAGTAACCTACGTTTCTAGCCGATGTACCTGTCACATGTATTTATAAGTAATAACTTGACTAGGCTCTGCATTTTATCTACCTACTTAAAATAATAGTGGCGCATTGTTTATACTAAATATTTTAACGATTACTTGAACCCAGAGTTGTGTCCAATAAAAACAGCTTGGAATTTTTGAGCTAGAAGCTAAAGGACTCCTCGAGTACTTACAAGAAAGACTTGAGTACTGTGCCTGTGCTAGGGTAATGTATTATTTCGAATTCTTGCGAGGACAACTCGAATACTTACAAAAAGACTAAGGTTTTATCAAGGAAGACCAGCGTAGTGGTAGTTTTTACTAGTATAGGGGTTGGTGTGACGCTTTTGTTCGACAGCTAAATATATCCCTATGTGTGTGTATTTATTTACGGACAAAACAATTACGTTTTTTGTAATGAATAAATAAATTAAATAATTAATTATAATTATTCCTGTTACGACAACACCAAAGAGAATTTAAGTTGTATGGTGAGGTAGAAACCATGGCAACGCATAAACAACAAAGCTATTGCGCGTGAACCTGACTTCATATTCTACGTTCAGCCTTATTATAGGTCAAAAAATTAATTAATCTGCTATGGATTATTCTGAAAGCAATGAGCGCGTTAGTACCGGTCGGCGGGTGGATTCTGTACGACCTGTGTCCAGGAGAGGCTTCCGGGAATACACCAACAGTGGCTCTGGACTATCGAGGTTAACCAATAATTCTACTTACTCGTACATATTTAATAAAGCCTTTTAAGGTCTATAGGTGGTGATAAAATTGATCAATTTTATACCAATAATATATACTTCACTTATCTTCTTAACTTATTTTACCAAATAACTCATCCGAATCAAGAAGGTGAATATTTTTGTGCATTTTTTTATTATTATTTTATTAATGTATTAGTTATCCTACAGTGTTTATACAAAGTAAATTATCAATAAAGCGAAATGGTGATTACACTAACTGACCACAAAGAAAACCGAATTAACGAGAAGAAAAAAAGAAATAAATATAGGAAGAATATATAACAAATTCGCACATAATTTATCAAATTAAACATATATTTTAGTAAGATATTCACATTGTGTTTTTAAGTGTGTGTTTGTGTCAGTGTGTGTTTTTAGGATAGTATTACATTTTAAGGGATTTTTTTGTTTGAAAGATTTCTTTAAGTAAATGTCCTTTTGTGCTATAAAGGTTGGCTGGAATAGATTCCTTTATGGAAAAAGCCCGCCTTTGTACACATTTTAGTTAAGTTATTTTATGGAATAGTTTAGTTTGTATATCTTGCCTATTTCATATGTACAATAAAGGAATCAATCAATGAATCTTTATTTGTTACTATTTTTTGCATCAGTCCTCTATATTATCGGGGATTCAAACCCAACACCTCACGGAATTCAATATAAACTTTTATGTACCTGTTATGCTATGAAGATAGTCGTTGTAACATGGCGAAAATATTCCAAACGGCAATACGAAAGTACATTTTTTCTCAGTAATGTGACTAATCAATGCCAATACATAAGTGTTTTCTATAAAATTTTATCAGTAAAAAAATATTTTCACAAGTTTATCGTTTAAATGATCCGCATTTTATCACCAAAATACTAAAATATGGAATGTGAAGGTGAAAATTGATAAAAATTTACAAAATGCTCCATGTGTCTCAAATTACTATTAGTAGCTGGAAATTTAAAGTAAAATTAAACATCCTTGCATACTTTTCGGTCATATTTTCGTATACCATAACAATATACAATAAATTTATATTTTGCCTTCTCCCTAGAAATTATGCTTTTAGTATTTTCTTTGACAGAAGTAGCACAATGAGACCCACGTCTGCGTATAGAGGAAGCACTGCCTCCCGGGTGTCCACGGCTGGATTCGGACCAGCACCGCCCACTGCTAGTCGACAACCCACTGCTATGACTGGATTCTCTATGGTATGTATATTTTGAGAATCTTGCGTGAGCTGGGAGAAAAGTCACTGAACGATATCAATTATATTAACTTATTCTCGATAAACTACAAACGAGCGAGCTCTCGCCAGCCTTTAAAATATAAATATCATCTTTTCTTGAAGGATTTTTAAGTCGTAATGATTCGGAAAAACGGTAGTTGGCAACTGGTTCCACTAAGATGTTGTGCAAGGAAAAAAATCTAGCAAATCCAGTGGAATTTTGGAGAACGGGGTGTTGGGGATGGAAATTCAAGTTTTGGTGGTGAAATTCTGTTGCGGCTGTGATATAAAGATAGTATAGAGATGAAAAATCATTCAGGTATTTTAAATCTGTGAAGATATCTTCCTCGTTATAATATATTCGTCATTTCTTCCAGATTGACAGACCAATAACTCAACAAGGCATATCAGGACTCCGCACGAGCACCGCCCGGGGTTTTCGTACAAGACAGCTCCAAGACAAAAGGTATTGGGAAGAGCAGATGCAACTGAAGGTTCGAGAGATTAAAGCTGAAATAGCGAGACTTACAGAACAAGCGGATGCGGGGGAGAGGGAAAAATCTGCAAAGAAACATTATGAGAAAAGAGTTAGGGAATTGGCGCAGGAACTAACAGGTATCCATGAATTTATTAAATAAAAAATAGACCTTTTTTAGTAATAGGACCACTTAAGAGGTTAGTAAAGGAAGTGCAAACGCGCAAGCATCTGATGCTAAAATGATACACACTGCTGAAATGAAAGGAATAATCATACCCCAGCAACCACAGCGATTGGTAAAAGGAATAGAAGATTTCTTTAATGCAATATTTCAGATCTCCAAGGACGTTTAGCTGATTACAATACCGCTATTCGTATCGCCAACGGGGAGGCTACAAAACATTCCATCGAAGAGCAAACGAAAGAATTGGAAATGACCAACAAGAAACTACAGGAGGAAGTCGAACAAGTGTTCTTAGAGAAACAGCGGAAGGAAAATCAGTTGCGGCAGCTGAGGGAACAAATGGAAAAGGTAAGAATAAGACGCATACGATGTCTGAAAAAATAGGCTCAGATCCAGCTTTCAAAAAAGTTGGTGAGCACAGCCACCCGATTTTTGGCCGATTTATTTTTAAGTATATCACATGAAGATCTTGGCTGGAAATGAAAATTCACGAACTTCAGATGTCCAAGCGCGCCGAACTGGTACCTAGACTGTACTTAATCCGCGCCTAGATAAAAATGATTCAGACAAATAAATTATGATAAAATGTGTATTTTATTTATTTCGTAATGTATACGTAAAAATAACAGTTAAATGAAAAAGATAGAAATTTAATTTCATTAAATAAGAGAAATGTCTTCGAATTTAGGTTTCTATTTTAATGATGAATGTAGAACTTTTGGTGTAAATTGAAAGTAAGGTCCTAATATGTCGTGTCAGGAACAATTAACAATTTCAAAATTGCTGTCTGAGATGACCCCAGAACAAAAGGAACAGTACAAAAGGCTGGAAGCGACCGCCATGGCTTTGAGGGAGGAAGTGGACCAGGCCAGGGCACAAATCGACCATCTCAGCAGAGAGAAAGAGGAGTTTCACAAGGAGATATCTGGCTCACAGGTTTTTTTTAAACTTAGTCAAATAGTTGATTTATTACATGTGATATTTAATTTTATAGGTACTAACGTGATGAGACAAGAAGCGTGTAGTTAAGTAAATTTAAGATGTCGCTAGCTGTATAAAGTTAAATGGAGTAGCAAAATTTTTTAATATAGGAAATTTTTAATTTAAATGAGATCCTCGATTGTTGTTTACGAATATTTTTATTTTTCAGATTAAAATGCACTTGGTCGAGTTACACAGAAAACTGGCAGTTGCAGAAGAAAAGCGTGACAATATTAAAGATGAAATAAACAATCGCTTAGATCCTCAAGAGGAAAGAGAAAAATTACTTTTGCAGGTAATTAGCGTGAAATTTCTTTCTTCCGAAAAACGTAAATTGTTTTTTCTTTTTTCATTTTTATTTAATGATGTCAAAAGTAAAGACGATGTTGTTGCAAAGGATCCTTTATTATTTGAACTGTATAAAATTCATTTTTTTAAATTGTAAGCTCATTAAGGTCATGTATGTTTATTTTATTTATTATGTTGCTATTTCTTACATACATATAGTTCTATATCACCGATTCCTATGTGCAGGTTCGCGAGGACAACGCCGCGATATTATCACTGGACAACAATGCGGGGAATTTAAAGGAGCAAATTCGGAATGTTCAAGAACTAATTGACCAAGCAGAACAGGTATCTATTTTAATATATGTTATTATAATAACAAAAAATTCGTGATTATGCCTTACAAATATAAAAGCTTAAAAAATTACCCACAGGTTACTTTAATGACACAATATTGAAAGCAACCATCTGCAACCCATAACCATGCACAATTTTCTTAAAATGGTAGCAGACTCTTAATATTCAGCATTATTATTAGTTGATTTCCTTTATTTTTATTTATTTGAAATATTGTTGGGTTATTCTTTCTTAAAAATATTTCCATTAACATAATTGAGCTAACGTTATTGGGTATTATGATGCACGATTACAAAAGCATTATTTTCGATATTCATTTGTAGGATCTCGAAGAAGGCAATTCAGAAAGGCACCAGAAATACAGAGAACTAAAGAAGAGGGAAGAAACAATGGACGCCTTTATGTCTACGTACGAAGACAACCTTAAGAAGGAACAGGAAAAGATTGAACAGCTAGAGAAAGATATAGTGTTCGCGTTAGAGCATAGCAGCTCAAATATAGACTTGGATTTGAGTGAGATCGACACATTGAAGCAAAAGGATGGATATACATCTGTGTATGATGAAAGCAAGAAGTCGGCGGAAGTGCTGACTAAAGACTACGAGAGATTTCAGAGCAATTTGAAAAAGGTTTATATACATTAGCAGTCATACATAAATTACGTCAGACGAATTTTACGATCTTATAATTCCGGGGGAGTAATAAAGTCGCCTTAGTGCCTCAATATTTTTTTAAAATTTTGACATGTGAGGTTACAAATCTTTTGACCTTCACCCCTGCCCGTTGTCACTCAATGTCACATCTTGGTGATAACCTACTCCTCTACCCCCCTTTAGCGTGTGATGCAATTTATGTATGACCTTTTATTTAATGTTGACAAATGCTACCATACGATTTACTCAATAGTTATTCTCAAATGTGCTTGCGAGCTTGAATGCGTGCTAGAGTGCACACTTACATGTTTGAATTAACAATATTTTAGAGGTAAATGAATTTACCATGTATTAGCTTAATTTATACAATGTAATAAATAGTCACTTCTTTGTAGTAAATTAGTTTTATTGTTAGGTTAAGGAAAATTATATAAAGAATGTATTTCTATTTACAAATACATACTTTATATAATTTTCCTTAGTTGTTTAAGATTTTCATATTAAATTCGTTTAAATTTATCAATAGTTACAAGTTAATATCTAAAGGAGTTTCTATATTATTTATATTGAAGGCTGAAGCCACTCGAGAACGTCTGGCAACAGAGTTACAGACTCTCCCGGAGAAAACAAGAGTCATGAAAGAAGAACTCACTACATTATCAGACTTGGAGAAGCTAAGAGACGAAGGTAATTGTGAAATAATGATCTATTATCTCGTATGCAAGAACCCGGATAGGTTAACAATCATATTAGGAAAGACATTGTTATAAAAATTGAATAATCTCTAATTTTCAAATACTATGTATTCTAGGTGAAGAGCAGAAAAAAGCATTAGAAAACGAACTGAAACTGCTAAAAGAAAAATTGGTACCAACAGAGAGTGCCGTAATGGAAGCCTCCAACAAACTTAAGAAACTGCAGGTAAAATCCACATAAATTACCTGCATAACTAGAAACGGAAATGAGAATAAAACATTTTTAATAATCTTTTTAACAAAATAATAATAAAATGTTATTTCATGGCCATTTCTCCATCACATCTATTAATAAGGGGCAAAGGGGCAGGCGGTTCATTTGGGTGACTTTCGATGCCACGGACAACTGCACCACCGGAAGACGATTGCGGACAGATGTCTTTAAAGTAAAACTTCTATACGCTTGCTTAACTTAGGGAGGGCTAGAGCGTTACGAAAAGTGTGATCGGGCGAGGCGAACGGAAGTTGAAAAGGAGTTATAAGTTAGTAAAGATATAAAGAGAGAGAAATACGTTTATACATTTAAGATGATGAAGTTTTACTTCAGTCGTGCGGTATTAAACACACTCGCTTTTTTGTTACAATACACTGAATATTAATAAAATAACCTTACAGCAATCTCTAGACGGAAACGAAATGTACACAAAATTAAATAATTTGGAGGAAGAACTGGCGCAGTTGGAAAACAGAAAGACCGTGCTGGAAGAAGATATAGCTTCTATTACGCTGAAGGCAGACTATGGGCCAATAAAGGAAGATGCAATGAGAGAACTTGCAGTCTTGAATAAGAAGATCATTGAAAACCTTAACAGTAGCAAAGCATATTAATATTTAATATTTTGTAATGGGGTATTAAATAGTGGAACAAACAAATAATGTTTCTATATAATTTGGTTCCGTATAAAGTCTATAACTAGAAAAAGCTTTATTATATACTAGCTGTACCCGCGACTTTGCCCGAATGACTTCAGTACTTTTGTAAAATTTTCAGGATTTTTCTATTTCTATTTTTGCGCGGAACCCCAATTACTTAGGTAAAAGCAAAAGAAGACTATTCCTTGTCGTAGCCTAGTATGAATTACTTGTAAAATCAGCTAGTGAAAGTATATATAATTAATTGCTATTAGTAAAAAATGTCAACATTACAAAGAGACTTCAATTTTTATAGATGCATAAGATAACGTTAAAATTTTTAAATTAATTTTGTTAAATAACATGTGCTAAATTCTGCAAGAACTTGGGTTAGAAATGACCAGAACACATATTTCATAGACATATAATAAATAATATCACAGATGTTACCAACAATTTACATCCACTAATATTATACACTACAATTTCACTCACTTCTATATTCTAAGACTCTTCTCAACGGATGCTATCGGAAAGTTTCCATTTCTTAAAATTGGTTGGTAGATACACAAGTATCTCAGAAATTTCTAATTTTTCTCGACATGCGCTGTCATAAAATATCCAATTATTAGACCTATATAAAGAATGCACAGGAATTTGCCAAATTTCTAAGTCCTGAAGAGTTCTGTCAGAAGATTCCCACCTTTTTTATTCATTTGGAGGATGTCAGGAACTTCTACCTTCTGGACAAAGGCCATCAGAAGGTTCACATTCGTCACAGACGTTTGTATGCTAGAATTTAACAGACTTCTATCTTCTGTCTTCTGAACGGATGCTGTTAGAAGGTACCTTCTCACAGCTTGGCGGCCTTGAGCTGTCGGTCGAGCAGCACGGCGAGGTCGGAGGGCACGGGCTTGTGGTTGGCTCGGCACAGGGCGCAGAGGTTGCGCACAAACTTTTGGGTGGGGGACACGCCCTCCTCTTGCATCCTGTACCACAGAGATATAGCCTCCTGGCAATTGTCGTCACGTTCTGTAAAAAAAAATATATATATATATGGACGTCGGTCCAATGCCAGTGTTGGATAACAGGTGCCTGTTATACTATCTTTTTTTATTTAAATATATAAATACAAACATAATATGAGACTCTAGACTCGAGGGGGGAAATGAATCCACAAGCCCAGGTGCGGAAAGCAAGGTCACTGTCAAAGGCGCCAACAAGCCAATCGTATTAGTTGTGAAATTATTCTTAGTTAAGCCATTAGATCGCACATGCTTTGCCAGCCTTTTGCAAATGAGAATGATCTTTGTTTAAGTTGTATCGGATCGGAAATTTCAGAGTTTGCAACTGATTCCACAGTATGTAGAACTCTTTTAGGGATCTTCAAAAAAGCTCGAGGTCATCAAAGGCCGCCAACTCCTCTGAGAGCCTCCTGGTAAAGCAGTTGTCCAATGGACCCAGTCGGTGAACCTTGGATATAAAAAAAATGTTTGCCAACATTCGTATTCTGGGGCAACACCGTTTCTGGCACTTGGTGGTGCGGTCCAGGAACTACTGATTGTGGTAAGCGACTGTGGAGGGCACTCACGGAACACGTCCAGCATGAGGTCGTACAGAACCCCCTTGTCCACGAGCCGCACATCCCGGGCGCACTCCGCCATGGTCTGCAGCGCCTGCACGTTCTTCTCGTCAGCGAACCGCTCGCAGTGGCGCATCAGCGCGTCGGGGTGGAACTTGACCGTGGGTCTGCAGTCGAATTGGACCGGCGCATCTTGGTACCAGTACCTCTTCCTCACATAAGATCGACGTGAAGTGACGTCAAGACTACGCAGTATGGCTGCCATGACTTTGCGAAATATCCCTTCAAAACTAGGACCCTGGCTCGTGTTATGTAGTTATTGTGTACCTAAACTACATATCAAGTAAGGTAGTGTTACGCTTCGACTATCGATAGAGTCAAATACTATCGATACTTTTTATATTGTTGTATTGCATCGGTATACAGATCATTGGTTGGTCGACTACGCAGTATCCCTGGCTACCAAGACTGCGAAATATCCTCTTAAAACAGGGACCATGGCTAGTGTTATGTAGTTAATGTTTACCTAAATAAGATATTTAGTAAGGTGGTGTTACAAATAACCGACTATCGATAGTTTCAAATACTTTCGATAGTTTTTGTATTGTTGCATTGTTACATGAATCATTGGTTGGTGGACTACGCAGTATGGCTGCCATGACTTTGCGAAATATCCCTTCAAAACTAGGACCCTGGCTCGTGTTATGTAGTTATGGACAACTAAATTTTTCTTTGAAAATACAACGCTACAATGGATGTTATTGAGTGACGTACTAGAAGATAATATTTATTATTAGTAATTCATAAAAATGTAAAAGGGCCTTGTTTATACATTTTTGAAAAGCGAGACGTCGAGCGAGAACGTCGTCAAGCGAGAAATTAACATTTTACATTTTTTTTTAAATTATATAGGGGAAATAATTTTAAACAGAATTTGAAAAATTACCATACAATCATAATAATCATTCAAATAATAAAGCGGCCATGAGCATGTACAGATACGCTTAAATAGAAGGATTCCGTATATGATAATCGACAAAGGTATAAATTTCGCTTAAAATAATTTCCCTTGTGAGTTTTTGGCATGTCCTATTAACATGAAAAATTTGGGTGTGAGTTAAGGTGTCGAAAGCTTCGCATACCATTTAAGACATTATTTTCAAAATGGACGCTTTCCTTCAACTGATGCGAGGAGCATTGATCTTGCTAAATAACGTTCGTAGCTGCTTCGTAGGATGACTCACGAATGTATTTTACCTAATGATAAACAGCAATTTTAATTTACTTAAAATTTATTTTTTGAATAATATTTAGTAGTATTACATAATAACCAAAAAATATAAAATATATGTAATAGTGTTTTATTTGCTGTCATCTTCTTTTATCAAAATAATAATTGATTTTTTTTTAATCACAATTCAATAAACTGTATAGATATAACCTAAAACAATATGAAACGGATTTTTTAATATATATTTTTTATTAAATATAAAAATAACTGAAATAGAGCAGTTTTCCCGTCGAGACCCGCATAGCCGTCTAGATATTTTCTAAACGTGAGATCACCTTAAATCTTTTCACTTGTACTCATTGCACTATTTGAAAAACAAACTTACCTAGAAAATAGAAACGTTCTATTGTTGATATGTTGTAGAGATATAAAATAATTATCCATTTTTCACTCTCTATGAACGAGCAAACAAACATTTAGTATAAAAGGAAAACCAATGTAAGTATATACACATTATATTTAAATAAGGGTTGTCGCCCATTATGAGTTTTCAGTACTACAAAAGTACTGACTTAGTCTTTATTATACTTAAAGCGTGTAATCGTAACATATAACAATTGCTACAGACTAAAATAATTAGGTTATTTCGTTTATAAAATCAGTTAGCATTATTTTCATTATATGAAGAAAGATTTCCAACTAATTAAAAAATTATGCAATACACTTTGTTATTTATGTAATAGCGTTCTATTGCACTGTTTTCTGTTAGTCATATGAAGTCATTGTTTATAAAAAAAATATTTTTTTCTTTATTCTTCTTAAAAAATATCTCTATGTCCTTAACATATACATAACTATGCAAGTACATATATGACAATTCAAATTAAATAAGTATCATTGACAGGTTACACAAGTAATGCTGTGTATTCCCGCGTTAAAAACTAGCCCAATAAAACCACCTTTAAGGAGCGAATGGACGCACGATGATGGTCCGTTTTCCCATCACACTTTAGTCCAGGCTTAGGACAGGCAAAAATACCTATTTCACTCATCACTTCTTTGTTTAAAGTGTATAGCCAAAAAAGTTAATTGATTTAATTTATTTCTTTTCGAACAGCAAATTAACCACAGAACGTAAGGCCATACTTTAACTAATTTTAAGGAAATTTGGTCAAAAATTAAGTATCTATTTTTATTTCATTATTATAACAAGAATTGGGTACCGAGTGCCCTCCCTAAGTGTTTTAAGAGTCTGACTCGCAGTTGCCCGGTTTTTTAATAATACTGATGATAGATTACAATGTTCTTGTCTCTACTTGGGTTCGAATAGTTTGTCCTAAGTCCCAATACAGAAGTATTGTGTCTTTTGTCAATAGGAGCAGATGGAAGTTCCTCTTAAAAAATGCGGTGCATCTTCATAGTGTTAATGAACATTATGAAGAAGCACTGGGGGTCGTGGGCAATGAACCACGATCACTCCGCCAAAAGTGAACGAATAAGAAGAAAAGAAATATATTAAAACAAGGCACAAAATAGATTGCGTCTTGCCAACATCGTTTACATTAAAGTTATCTTTCTCAATTAAAACACTTCGTACCGTTTCTTTTCGCACAAGTTCCATCAGAAATAACGAACATTTTATAAGCGCTTTTGATCAAAATTGTTTTGACTTAATCTTTTGCATCCTTTTTTTTTTAAAAAAAAAAACGATTCTTCGTTATCAACTGTCTCTACATTTCCTTACTGTAACACTTTGCCTACTAAAATTTTGTAAACAACGTGATGTGGATTTCAATTATAATTTTATATAATGTGTGATATTTTAAAAGATAAATGCTAATATGTTTACTATGGAAATAAGAAATACCTAATTGTGAAATGCTTTTACGACTTAAACGAATATTTTAACACCAATAATAGAAACATCTGTCTCCCTACTTGGCTAACTATGGAGTAAAGAAATTTATTAAAAAAAAAAAAAAAACTATCTTGCTATGGTTATTCCTTTCCAGGGTCTCAAATAATTATGAATAAATGAAATGAAAAATATTGAGGAGTGAAACTCTTAAAGAGTCAGGAATGGGCGTAAAATCCCCAAAAATCAAGAATAGATAATGAATACGTTGCAATGCGGTAGTCAGACGAGACTGCGTCTTGCGCAACCCGTTGTGGGTTCGAATCCTATGTGAAGGTCGTTTATGTCTTCTGGATTATAAAGCTTAACTAGCTCGGCCGCCGGCTTCGCTTGGGCGACTATAAGTACTTACCTATATAGTTTTCCGAACCAGATTAAAAATTCTGTTTAGGTTTTGTTATAGATGATGGAGCAATACATCTTATTCAAATATACTTATATAGATGGTGTTATGCAACAGCCAGTCAAATTACACAAATTTCATTTTGAAGAATTCGTTTTAGTTAAATAAAACTGAAATTGTATTTGAAAAAGTGATGTATGAAGAATTCATACTTTACGTTACAGAACTAAACAATAATTTAGTTAAATTCGGTTTTGGGATCTTATGACATTAATATTATGGATAAAGACATATTTAACTCTTTCCTGGACATGTATTTTGCTATACTTTAGTATAGTATTTCTATATTTACTATTATTTGCTTAAGTTGTTTTAAAAAGGAAATGTTTTTTTTGATGCTTTAAATTAAATTACTTTAATCCTTTTCGCGAGAAAAGAAAGACCGAGGAATAGACGGAGACATATTTAGCCAAAGATTGGGGGAAAATTGGACGGAAAAGGCAAGTGAAATAGAAATGTGCAAACAAACACTCGTAACACTGATAATAAAACATAATATACTAGACTACCTAATGTACACAAACTAGATGTATGGTCTAATACATTTTTTATGTGAGTGAAAAGAATGCATACATAAATTTAATCATGTAAACTTCTGATGTAAGAATTTACACTACACCAAAAATGTAATCGCCCAGACCAGTAGATATTTAAATCTGAGCGAGACGTACACTGATAATAAACGAATAAATTATAGTTAAAAAGACTAATTGAACACGGTTTAATAGCAATAGAAATTATAATAAAAAAAATACTTTTTATTTTATGGAAAAGAGCTTGCGTTGCTTATTAATATAAATATATTTATTTTTACATCATACCAACATACACTTTAAACTTAAACTATAGATTGTTCAATATTATTTATTATCTTATAAAAATACAATTAAAAATAAGAAATTTTGGAAAAAATTGTCAAAATCTTTTAATTTAAAATAGTTTCTTACGTTTTATATTTCTTGTATAGAGTAGCTTAAAATGTTTTCAAAAACATTAGCTTCACAGAATTTTATACACGACTAATACCCGCTAAGCACGTTTCCATAAATCGTTGCGAAAAACCTGTACAGTTTAATCGGTGCGCAAAAACTGTAAGATTTATCGAAACATGCGTAGCGGCTAAGATACAAATAATTTTATATTGTCATTAAAATTATAAAAAATAATAATATTAAGCAGAGACAATAAAAATTTATACATTATTTAGGATTCTCAAATGCACTAAAGAATTTGACATGTGTAAAAAAGAAAAAAAAATCAACATTTTTAATTTAAAAAAAATCATTAACATTTCAATCCGATTTAGACTTCAACAAGTTCCTTAGCACATTAACGCATTGCCCTCTTGACGCCAGCGGGCAAGTTTATCCGCTTTTCATCAGTACATCACTTCACCGAATGCTTCCCCCCCCCTAGTATTTCCAAACTATTAGATGTAGAGACTTGAAATTTTTCCATGTTGATAGAACATGCTAAAAACTCATTAGGAAAATTATTCTGAACGAAATAGGACAACAACTTTTGAATTTATTTACCAAATACGTTTATAGCGTATCAGATACGGAACCTTCCTATATGAGCGTGTCTTGACACGCTTTTGGCCATTTTTTTATTCATTATGTCACTTTAGAATATATACAAACATTTTATAAACTATATTAACTATCTTTCTCGCTAGAGGTTTATCAGGTTGAATGTTTTTTGCTTTAAAAAGGTATAAGGCCACACACATAGCAAATAGTATCAAAACGGACAGTGGCAGTCCGGGAGTACCAAGAGACGTTTAAACGAATCGTCAGAGGTGTCGGTAACGGTGACATCAAAGTAAAGTCTAGCGATCGGTGGCGATAGCTCGAATTCAATGGATTTTTCTCGTCTCAAATAATAGCCAATGTGCCCAAAGGAATTGTCACTTCAAAGCTTCGTGTATATACTAGTTGTAGTTAACTTTGTCCTGACGTCACAGATGAGTCGCGTCAGGTCATCAGGTGCGGACGATGTAAGCACGCTGTTATACTACAACTAGCAATATCATTATTTAGCTACGGTTTACATGACTACTTCTATAACGTTATATTTCACATCAATAGTGTATATATATTAATACGTGAAGCGAAAACTTTCGGTACCATTTTACGAAAATTGAGCAGACGGAGGAGTATGAAATTTGGCACAATTATAGTTTAAATAGAGGAGAGCGAGCGAATGCTAATCTTTATATAAAATATGCGTTGTTAATACATTATATTATTAAAATATAACATCATGTTTTTTTAATTATGAGAAAGAGACAGGAAGCTGGACAATTAAAATATTGTGTCTTCGATTTTTGTACAGAGCACATAATAAATGTTTTCAATAAAATGTATTCTTCTTCGAAAATTTATAGCTTTTTTACAAGCGCGATATATTTTGAAAATTTGTGTTTTAAAATAATAAAAAACGAATGTGCTCTAGACCACAGGATTGAACTAAAAAATTCTTTAGCTTCATCTATATGTATATTTTTATATTCGTATATATAGACAATTGAATTTTATTCACTTTAAACGTAGAATATTTAATGTTTCGAACAATTTATTAATTTATAAAAATATACAAGACAGAAATGAAATCGTCTCGCCCGATCACACTTTTCGTAACGTTCTCATCAATACTTTACCAACTTATTTGCCCAAGTCTAGTTTTATGTAAAAAAAAATGATAAGCTTTCCGCTTTCATGTAAACGTTCTCTATGGCAAGTGTCAAAGGCGACCAGGTGTTGCGAGGCTATTAATATCAATTGAACATCGGCCGTCTGCCACTTGTGGACCACTATAAGCTGACCCACGCACCCCTCGCTCCCATACATTACCGGGAGCAGGCCCACCTTTCGCACTCCAGGCCAGGGGTCATGTTGGTTTGGTATCGAAATATTTTATAAGCCGATTTCCGGCTGTAATGCGATTTTACGACTAATGCCCTCGCGTAAGGCGCTTTTTTGAATTGGGTACGATGAGACCGTTTGTGGTGGTCATTTGTATCCTTTATACGTATACAATAATGATGACTCAATGGCTCAGTAGAAAGAATGGACACAAGTCCGTGATGGTCCTACATTGGGTTTTTGTCGCACATATTCTTAGTCTTTCTAATCATTTGTATGGTTTTTCTTTTTTTTGTTTATTACCTCAGAGCTCTCAATTGAGTGAACCGATTTTGATGTTTTTTTTTTTATTTAAAAGGAGGTACTTTTCGTGCGGTTCTATTTCAACTTGGGCCAGTTCTGACACTTTGAAGTTGGTTTGTAAAATTTAACAATTATTATAAATATACAGTAAACGTCTTGACAGCTCAGTAATTAGGAGGGGGGACCGAAGTCCAAAGGTGGCCGGTTCGACACATGACTCTCTGGGCTATTGTAGAGAACCACTCAAAAAAGCGCTAGTGTTTAGGGTTCCGTACCTCTACGAGATAAAGGAACCCTTATAAGATGATATCGTTGTCCGTCTGTCTGTCCGTCAATGCACTTTTTTTCATTAATATTCAATTCATTCACTCTTTATTCTTTTCACTCATTCACTTGTCAACTCATCCATTCATTCACTCATAAAGCTATCTAAGTGATACACAGCTAATATTAAGACAGTAATTGAACGGTCAAATAAAATTCGGGCGAGCTACCAAAGGTCAGAGGTTAGGTCGCGTATTTAAAATAATGATAAGATCACGGGAGCCGCCGTCCGACAAGCATTGATCCCCGAATCAATATTGGGGATCAAGCGATTGGTCAAGGGGTGGGATTTCTAAGAGGTGTTTTTACCACCAACCGTTCTTCGTTCATTCACTTATTCCCTTTTTTATTATCTCACTGAAACTTCAGTTCATTCATTTATTATTAGTTTTTAACATCTAAACCTATGTATTCACTTATTCATTTATTCAACCAATATTATCCTGTATAATTCGGTAGTATTATATACCTACGATGGTTATTTAAAAGGTTTTAGATTATATTAGTTATGCCGTAAATACATGATTTTGATTAATTTACCGTTTTGCTATTCCGTGGTGGCGGTAACACCTCTACATGCAAATATTTAAACAGTTTTACATTGTCGCGGCGGTAGCAGCTACTCTGTACGTGTCCATACCCCAAACAATCCCCAAGACCCCAAGAAATGTGTCCGTTCCGAGAGATAAATATGTAATCTTGATATAATTGCGATCGGTCCGCAAACATCCCCCGTCCGCCACCCCTATTGACTCTCTCGCTCGGATGCCTCGCCGAGATGAATCTCTGAGCAACTGCGACTGATCGAAGGCCTGATGTAAGTGACAATTGCTTCTGTGGATTAATTAGCTGCTGTGTCATAAAAACAATTGGATACAGGGTAGAGATTTCTTTACCCTGTATTTAGTGTATTCCACATTTGAATGTTTTATTTATGATTTGAAATCTATTTTTTACCAGCATTAATTTTTATTTATTAATGTAGAAAAAATAACAATAAGACCAATTTATTGTAACAAATATTTAAAAAAGACGTACTTGTACCCCTGTTGTAAAAATAGCATTGGATTTTTGATGTATGTTTTTTTTTATTATGCGGATGTCTGTTTCTAAAGAAGACAACTTAATTCCCGTGTTATGGATAAGAGATGCTTGTTGCGCGCTATTTTTTTTTGTAAAAATGTATATATTTATACACCCAGACTCGAGGCAGCAATCAAACCAACAAGCCCGGAACGGAAGGCAGGATCACTGCTAATTGCGCCAACGGGCCAGTCAAATATTATATTATAGTCAATAGCTGCTTTTAGGAATTTAGTAAGTTAAAGAAAATGACTGTAACTCATAAACTGGCCTCGAGTACCTGAGTTTTTTGAGGATCTTGAGACACCAGAAAGGAAACACCACCACATAATTTATAATAATTGAGCCTTTTTATCTCCTTAATAAAATTTTTATTTACAATGATAATAAAAATCAATGATTACATAGCATGCAATAGTAAATTGGTACAATATAATGACAGAGTATTATTTCAATTAAAATAATCATAACCAAAATTTATAATACCAGTATGACCAAATAGCACGTAATTTTATCCATCAAAGTAGTAGAATATAATTATTGTTGTATAATTCTATTTTTAAGGATCTATCATTTATTTAATATACTTATTCTAAATACATTTTTAAATATTAATATAAAAATAAAAACATTTAAAAATATATAAAAAATAGTTGTTAAAATTATTTGTTAATCACTATTATTAATTAATAGCTGCAAGGACAGACTTTGTTCTGTCAAACTCAAAAAAAAAAATATATTTTTTTCTTTACTAAAACTTCCTATGTACCGAAAAAAAATTTGTTGAATAAAGTATGCATGTGATTTTGAAATGACTGCTTTTTGATGACTCAATTAACAGTTTTCTGCTGTTTCGCGTGTTTATCGTTATATCTATTATTTTTATTTCCCTATGTCAAAACTTGAAACATATCATTCGATTAAAATTTTAAATATTAAAAAAGTTGTTCTCTTTATTTTTTATCATTTTAGAAGCAAACAACAATTTAGGAGTATAAATAAATATTCAGAACGATTCAGAAGATCGTTTTTTAGTAAAAATATTTTACATCATTTCCTTTGACGATATAATGATGAGCATTAAACTAAATGCAAAATGAATAAAATATTTTACTTAATTCAAATGAATAACGTTTACTTTATATAATTAAGATTAATAAACATTTCTATTTGGCTTCTTAGTATTAGCTTAGTATACCGTTCAAAGAAATCGCATTAAAAACAAATTAATTATTTACGAAACACAATTTCAAATCGACGTTTAAAGATTGAGCCGTGAAAAGCCAAAATGCCTTGAAAATAACGTTTAATTTGATATTTGAGTTTATACTTATCACAAATATTAACACAATGTATACATACATCAAAATTCTATTTTAGATTCGATTTGTAACAACTCAGAAGGCCTCATTCGTAGAAAATACGCTTATTAAACAGAAGTTCCAGAGTCATGTTATACGACATTCACAAGTAAAAAATAGAGCTTGTATTGTAGCATTGAATTTTAAAATACGAAATTATTTTAATTAAACAATTTCGGTCTTTTTATTAGGCCATACGTTTTAACGATGATATAAACAAAGGCTTTGTAGGCTTGATACGTCACTTGAGTACGTTTAATCGATTCTATACTGTATTTTATTTTAATTTATTTCCGAATGAATCGAGAAAAAAAAGCAAAAATACGCTAAATGTATTTACGGTGAACATAACATCTTGACAAGAAAATTCTGCTTTCAAGTCGGGTTTTTTTTATGCTTTGTTTTTCGGAATTTACTAAATCTCACTTTCGACTGCTTTTAATATTTGAGTGGTCGAAACTAGTTAAGTAAAAGGTTTTATACTAACTAAAGATGGAGGGCTGGTCCAAATGCGAGCACAACACATAGTACCTTGCCTTATAGTACGCATATAGCTTACTTAATGCTACATAAAATTTTCATTCCTTATACAACATTATATTCGACAGTCAATACATCTACGTCATTATGACTACGCTTTGACACCATCTTATGGTAAATTGTATACATGTGTGAGTAAATCGTTTGGCATTAGTGTGTGTGAGGTTTTTTCCAATAAGAGATTGCAACGTTTTAAAGTGCTCATTGATATTCGACATTTGACGACTGCGATCGTTATAGTCGCGGCGAAAACCTCGAGGAGACGCTTAGCGGAACGCACTGTTAAGATAAAGTGACGTCAGAACAACTTCGACTATTTGGCAGGGAATTTGAATCCTATATAATGCTTTTTTCTGCTATAAAAACGTAAATTTCCGCAGAAATGTTAACTTTTTTGGCAATAATAGATACATGAGAACATTATAAACCTATTTTTCAAAATTTGTCGTCTCGCCTATTGTTTTAAGAAAACATTATAAACATTTATATTTCACATATATAAAAACTATTCATTTTCTCGGTCCTTACCTACTTTGTTCAGTCAATAGCTCTTGTGAGACCTGACATCTTACACATCCTTCGTTCTACAAATTGTTTTAACACGACTTATCTACAATTGTTTTCTTTATAGCACCCAGAAGGAATAGACATTTGTCAATAAATCTTAGTGCTGAGAATCGACAATCTTATTATTCTCCTATCCTTTATTTAGTCAAGGAGTAAAAGATTATTAAATTTAGTTTTCTGCAAATGTCATCAAAAATAAAAAATTCTTAAAGAGAAGACAATTTTCTATTCATATTTAAAAATTCGTTGCTCGAGATATTTTTTTAATATCAATATAATTTAAATTTTTATAATTAAAATTATATTGATATTATAAAATACAATATCATTATATTTTTTTTTAATAAAAAAAAAACGAAAATCGGTGTAATTCTGTTAATTTTAAAAAATTTTAGTGAGCAAACTATAAAAGTTTTTAAAAAAATTATTAAGGGATGTGATTGTGTAGATGTATAGAAGCAAAATAATTTTATGCCAATTATTTATGGTTCTTTATTGCCAATGGAGGCGCGGACGCTGTAAAATTTTGTTACCTGACAACCGTTAAGGCATATAATAATAGTATATTATACTTTATTAAATTAATGGTGCTTTAATACCACATTATGGTAGGTAAGTGGACTGAAGTTCGAACCTACTGGGTGATGTTGTTACGTGATTATTGGGAAAAATAAAAATTTGAAAAAAAAAATTGAATAAAAAAATTTGAAAAAGGTAAATTGGAAAATGTTATTTGTAAAGTGTACGAGAATGTTCGGCGTAGTTAATAATAATAATAAAAATCTTTATTTTCAAAAAATGTTTACACACTGCGTTAATTTAACTTTAAACATAAAACATAAAAGAAGTTTTACATAAAAAGAAAAATGAGTATAGGCTGACCATCCTAGCTAGGTCAAGGATTTACCTGTGTTAAGGATGACCTTGCCACAAAGGTGGGCCAATGTCGCGACAGTATGGGCTCCCACCAGTGGCCGCCGATGACCAGGTAGGCCGAGGAAGAGGTGGCGAGACGATAAAGCAAACGATATGTGTAAGTATCAATTAAAAAATAAAATAAAACCATGGCTTAGTCAATTAAATTATGAAGAATTATTATATGACAGACACTAAAAGGACTCACATACGGACACTTCAAACACAAGCTCAAACATATAAACACACCCACACACTAACACATACACACACGAATACACACATACACTATCACCAATAATTATATACATTTTCTGTTATGTTAGTTTTAAGCTTTTTATTTGTAATACCTCTGTAAACTGAAAGGGAAGAAACTGACTTTTGACACACGGTTTTTAAAAACTATATGAATAAAATGAATGAAGAGCTAAATTCCCTGTTATATTAAATAATAATAAAAAAACGCCTTATATTTCTTGCAATTTTATAAATTTAACTTAATCCTACTTAATGTTATTAAAAAAGTGTATATTGATATATAGATGTTCAGGCTTTAAATATTTAGCATTCTACTCGTCATTAAGGGCCGGCAGCGCATCTGCTGGCCTTCTGGTCGTGCAGATGTCCATGGGCGCCGGTAGCCGGTGCCTGCTGCCTTCTCGTCTGCCCCCTTGACATAAAAAAAAAAAAATGTCCTTACAGTAGTAGTAAATGACTTAGTTATGTAAGACTTTAATATGTAAATAATGCAAGACTCTAAATGTCTTTTATTAAAAGCTAACTAACTGAAGAGATGTGGCTTAGGAATTTTTAATTAAGAAACATAAATTTTTCAAACTTACATAAAATGTGTGTTTGGGAACTTTAAAATATAACTGGAAACGAGTTTTGAAATAAAATATATCATATTTTAAATGTCTTAGCTGTGGAATAATAGATGCATTGTTGAATGAACATTTGCTAATAAGCGTCTATTTTATATTTCAATGAGAACAATATCGAATTTTAAAAGCAGGAAAACTATATTTATTTGCTTAAATTCCTGGTGGTTCTCTTGTCCTTTTGTTATTTTGTAACAAATAAATATAACTGTACTAAACACTTTAAATATTACTGTATGTTGCTATAATTAGTAATTGTCTATTTCTTGTTATCCTAATATATTTATGTTAAGGACTAGTTGTGTTTTTTAAGTAAATAAGTTTTTTTTATTTATTTTTTATTTTAATAATAAATAAAATAATGTTTATTTGGAAAAAAAAACTTAAAACTACATACATTAAATCTTAATGGTATTGGATAATTCCATACAGAAACTTATAACTATATTCTGTAACCGGAGCCAACCTAGTAGGCATTATGAAAATGCCTGTGTCAGGAAGCTCCGCTCTTCCATATCAGTATTTTATATAATAAATAGTTAGAATACGTGTCATTGTACGAAATTCTTGAGAATTTTTAATATTATCGGTAGCCCTAATTGTAAGACTGTACAATCCTTTAAATGCAAATCAATTAAAGGCTTTTTTAAAACAACTTTCTACTTAAAATTCATCAAATCTATACAAATAAAAAAAGAAAGTAAAAGTGTCTGATTGCATATAGCTATATATACGATACTTATAACGAAAACGCAACTTAAAAGTATTTTTGTCTTTTTGTAGCAGGAACAGACGTTGACGTCTCAGAAACGGCTGGACGGAATACGACGGGTCTTTCAGTGGCCGACAGTTTATGCTACAATGAGTAGAACATAGGCTACTATGCTTTTAGAAAAATAATTAGGGTTCCGCATAAAAAAACCCTCAAAATTTAACGAAATCACTTTAATCACGCGGACAAAGACTTGTTTACTATATAAAAGTACAAAAGACATAAAATTTTACCTTCAACACTCAGTGTTTATAGCTTTGCACATATCGGGACCTGTAACAATAAATAAACAAAATTAAGTAAACTGAAAATATTTCCTTCATTTTGCTATGATCAGATCGGTAGTACGACCAGTGTTCCCTCAAACCTACACTTGGGTCACAAGTCTCAGGCACTGCCCTGGTTCCTTTCTCTGCAATACGATGGACTAGATACCCGCACGGTCAATCCATGGAGCATTGTTAAGAAATTCATCACTTTGAGATTTCAACTTCAAACTCTGTGTGAATTAACCAAGTTATGGAAGACGACAAACGAACTAAACAACTATTATTAAAGTACGCCCACTGATGAGTCATTCACTGATCCTGAAGGGCCTTTAAATAAAATAGCTTATAGGCACAGGCCCGATACCCTTGCGGTAATGATGATCAATACTATCTTTGATGATTACTAAAGGCTTTAAGAATGTGGGCGCAGAATAATCGGCCAAGGAGAATAATAAAGGCTGTAGTTTCACTAAGTGAACACTATGTGAAAGACAATGACAAAATCACTAGACCACACAAATAACAGTAGTGTGTGGTGAGTGAGTAGACGTGATTGGTATATGTATATACCAATCACGTCGTGAACACCTGTGCTCCCAACTAACGACCAAACCTAACTGAACTATTTCTCGATCGCTAGGTGACGTTATACAGCTATCACATTCTTTCACTCTAATGATGAGGGTAGTTATCAAATGAAGGTACAATCAGTTGCTCCAAGCTTATATCGTGAGCTGTTTGCACTAGTATTTAGAATGTTTTACATATATATTTATGTTCACATATACTGCTTAGATATACTAGTAAAGAATATACTTTTACATATTAAACTGTGTGTTGAAAACCATAAGCTAAGATAAAAATAAGATTTTACGTAATGTAACAGAACGTGTGGTCACAACAGACATCTTATTGGGAAGTGGACTCAAGTGCTATCGTGCCGTTGTCTACAGCTCTGTAAACGATAGATAGAGATGCTTTTATTTCCGACTAGGTGTGCCCAGGACTTTGTCCGCGTAAAATTAGGTAAAAAACATAGATTCCGTTTTGGCGTAATGCCATATAGAAGAAGAAGAAGAAACAGTTTTATTTGGGATAAAACACTGTACATAAATATACCTACAATATAAACATAAAAATATACACATTAAAACAAAAAAAAAATAGCTTATAGCCTTTCTCGATAAATGAGCTATATAACACTGAAAAAAGTTTTCAAAGTAATTCCTGAGATTAGAGCGTTAGAGTAAACCAACAAAGTCTTCAGCTTTATGTATTATTATATATAAACTACATATATTGGAGATTGATTTTTTTATGTGTGACTAGCGACGCCCATGGACAGCACACTACTAAAAAATTGATTATTTAAAAGTTAAGTAACTGTACAGTTTTCATCGCTTATCTGTTATCACACATAATTATTAAGTTATAATTTAATCATTAACTTTAAAGTGGTTGTTCATAACGTGTTTATAACTTGTCGGGAGTAAGGAATATACCATTCAGTCTATTAATTTTGGAGTACAAATAAAATCATATTAACACTCTGAATACAATTAAAGTAATTATGAATGCAACAGTAGCAATTTACGCACCAATTGATGGCAATAAAACAAATTTGTACATTTTAAAAGGAATTATCCGAAATCGGAAATTAATTTGGTCATATCTATTTTATTAATATAGCGGAGAAAAGTTCTGCTTATTGATTAACGTTCCGAAATATTTGTTAAATATAGCAAAATCAACCTAGAATTCGAAAATAAATTTTGAGTGTCCTATTCTTTTCATTAAATTAAAATTCATAATCTCCAAAATTCAAAACTTGATTCTGAGTAGTTCACTTAAAAATAAATTTATCTATTATTTTAATATAATCTATACTAATATAATAGATAATAAAATAATATAATAGAGTTCTTACACTCGTCTCCGAGATTCTAACGCACAACGCTTCGGTGGGCAGTGTGTGACGTCATAGATGAATCTGTACTAATATATAAAGTTGAAGAGTTTGTTTGTTTGCTTGAACGCGCTAATCTAAGGAACTAGTGGTCCGATTTGAAAAATTCTTACAGTGTTAGATAGCCCATTTTACGAGGAAGGCTATAAATTATACATATATCAACACGCTAAAATTTTTCACCTTATTTTACGCAGACGAAGTAGCGGGCACAACTAGTAATATATAAAAGGCTTTTTTCATTGAGCTTTTTTCTACGAAAAGAGGCAAAATGGCAGTTGCTGCTTGGAATTACAAAGTTTTTTGATAATAACGTGTCCTCATTTAAATTGCCAAAAAAAAGGCAATATGGTGAAAAAATTCGGCACCATACGGAAGTGAGCGCTCGATATTAAGATAATGTCGATTTATGGTGTTTTCCTGCAAACAGGAAATTAAAATACGCCAATATCGCGAACAAAAACTCGTCCATTAAGGACCGGAACACCAGAAGGCTTGCCGTTGTTTTGGGTTGAAATTTTTAATGGAAAAATGTCTATTGAGTGAACTCGTATGATTCAAAACTGGTGTTCTCAATACCAGTTCTGAATCATGCGACTTGCATGGGTTTACATTGGAGCGTATTTAAAAGACTCTTCTTCACTAATAGCATATGGTTTTGATTTATCGTAATAAAGATCTATCAGTATACTAAGGGTATCTTTTTACTGAGCGTTTCTTTGGGCTTTTTCTTCTTTAACTATACGATGTAGGTACGTTTCTTTACAGTGGTCGAATGGCAGCTCTTTCCAACTTATTTCTTTTTTCTTTGCAACTTTTTCTACTACCTAGCGTTATCCCGGCCAAGTACCAGGATCCGCTTAAGTAACACATGATTTAGCTGTGGAGTGAGTTAACATGACGGACTGTAGTCTGACGTCATCCTCGGAACCCCCACAATCTCCACAATGTTACGAGTAATATTACTTAGAGACATGTAACGGGACTCAAATCAATTAAACTCCAGAAAGCACTAATCTCTAAATGATTAAGGCAATATAAAGGTACATCTCTGAAACGGACACAGTACTATCATCGACACTTGTATATTTTATTCGTATGAAACCAAGATGCTACTTGAGGAGTATTCGGGGACCCTTTTTATTTCGGATTCGGCATAATGTTTTATAAAAAGGTTTTATCCTCGACTTTTGTAGAGTATTAAAGAGAACGTGATCGTGGGTTTTTCCTTCGTTATGGCATAGACCAAAATTCCCGTATAATAATGTTACATAGCACCACTAATATTTTAAAAAGATGCTTTGGTGTGTATTTACTTATACTAGCCGTTTCCCGGGAATTCTTGCGCATAAAATTAAACTTGCAATAGTCATTGGAGTTCCTTAAACTGGCCCTATTACAAATTCCCTTCTTAGCGCATGTCTACTAACTGTAAAACTAGGGCCTTGCAAAATTACACTCTTTTCTTTTCATTTTTTTTTTGTTACCACATAAGTGAAGGTTTTTTTAAAGCTTGTGTCGAAGTTCATAGCCAGCACTTTACGGATTTCAGCCCGTTCTTGCACCTTTTTCTTATACAAGGCCAAGAATTTTGAGAATTGTTGGGTTTCAAATTAGATTTAATAATCTCTACGCTCTTTTCGGTGGTCTCCTCCCATTATTACTTCCACTGCCGCTCTGTGGCTGCCTTTGACAGTTAGTTGTCAAGTCAATGTATCGATGCATTCGGAAGCCATCGCCCAATTTCGACCGAGACTCGCAAACCCTCAAAATTGTCTCTTCGCTCCGAACACCGCAGTCTGCCCACGTGGGATTCCACGTGCCTGGACTACAGCCTTGCAGGTCAGTGCGTACTTCTTTTACCTCATACAGCTGCTTTCTTATTCCCTTTCATCCTGGTAGCTGTATTTATCGTCGCGTCTATCGTAAAAAGAAAACCGCCTTCAAAAACAAAAAGGCGAGGAACTAAAAAGCAAAAAATAAATAGTACTTTCATACGATTTTGTAGACTTTGGTAGACTTTGGTAGAGAAATAGGTTCTCCGCTAAATTCATGCAGATGGCAAAGGACCCTTAATGTAGCATTTTTTGAAGTCGGTTAAAAACCATGTTTAAGCATTAATATGACAATAATGAACAATTGTATAAAGTATACGAGGAGTCTGTAGTACTTACCACAATCTTTACGCATCATTAGAGCAGGCAACGAGGTGAATAACGGAAATCTAAAAGGTTCGTTACATTTTCGCTGACAATAAAATAAACCAACGAAGTATGCATTTTCTTAAAAAATTAAGCCCCCTCTTATTTGCGGCGGGTATTTTTAAACTTCAGAATTAAGAGACAAACAGAAAAGCTATGGATTTTGTTAAGTTTTTGGTCTTCCGATCTTCGATAAGTGTTTGTACATTTTTGTCCTTGAAGACTACAAAGTGCTACAAAACTTTGCGCAGCTACACAAAGTCCCCGGCCACACTACACGATTATTCAAATGAAGCTATGTCTGGCTGTGGCATTACGATAATAAGTAAATTGTGGTATGGAAAAAAATGAAGGAAAAAACATCATTAAAAGTTACAGATGATGTTGTCTGAATGATTTGGAACGCAACGATGAAATCATTCTTAAGGAAAATCATTTCTACCTACGTGACTATATTCGAACGGTATTAGAAAGAATAATGACACGCAGAAAATTATCTGAGTAGAAATATATATACATCAACTGCAATAATAGCGTTATCGGTCGCCATATTTAAGAATATTCTGTTTTTAAATAACAATTTATAAAAAAAATTGTAGTATTTTCTTTGAAATATACTTAACTTTTATTTTAGATGAAATTAAAAAGAATAACTTTCGTCAACTTAGAAAAAAATCTTATCCTGTAAAAGTTTTATTGCTATTTTTTTTAAACAATCCATAGAAATAGTTAAATCTACAAAAGTAGTTTTACACGTAAGAGATATAGCGGGAAGCAAAACAAGATTTGAAGTAAAAATTGCAAACCTAGATTTCAAACAAGTTTCTAAAGTAGAACCTCTAAAAATAATATTACATAGTTTTAACATTATTTTCATTCATATACTATTATTGTTTTATGCATTCAAATAATAGTTTTGTTATATGTGCCTTTATAAATGATTATTTAGTATTCCCTTAATGTAAAATAGTTAAAAAAAAATAGTTTTGTAATAGAAAACATAATACATTTGTATGAGTATATTTTAACGACATTTTTACAACACTCAAATTGGTGAAATATATTTTCTTACAAGTTTATAATCAACTATAAAAATTCTCAATAGCTCAACGGTACAAAGGATGGACTGGAATCAGCAAGGGAATATTAGACATACCTAAAAAGTATTCCTAATATTCCTACGTTTCTTTACGAGTTTTATTTGTTATATATTCGGCATTTCCAAACTATTAGACGTAGAGAGTTGAAATTTTCCATGTTAATAAAACATACTAAAAACTCATTAGAAAAAATATTATGAACGAAATCGAACAACTACTTTTGAAGTTCTTTAAAAGATACATTTATAGCGTATGAGATACGGAACCCTTCTATATAAGCGTGTCTTGACACGCTCTTCGCCACTTTTATTCGGAAGACATAGATAACGAGGGGTGGCTAGAAAAAAAATATTTAAATTTATTATCTTTGACAAAGTTTAGTGTACCTATATCATAAAATAATGAGTATCTAATATTTTAAAAGAAAAAATATATTTATTAATAAAAAAAGTTAATAGTATAACAAAAACGGTCAAAATTAGTCTTATTGTTATTTATTAATGATTATAGCTTGATAGGGAGCCATTTTAATTTATTGCGGAATTCAGTAATATGATCGTATTTACGTAACCCGAAAACGTATCTTAGGCCAATATTTTGAAGACGATCGAGCTTAGCAATCAGTTCCTCTGAAAGGTCCAGAAATGCCACGTCTGCATAATCCAATAATGGAAGTAGCAAAGATTTTACGAGCATAATTTTCGTGTTAATAGGCAGAAAGTTTTGTAACCGTTTCAAAGAGTGGAGTGCTCGAAATATCTTACGACTTAAATTAGTCACATGCGGAACCCAACTAAGTGTTTCGTCAAAAATGATACCCAAATTCTTGACAGTACTAGTGTAAGGTATTATAGCATCATCAAAAACTAAATCAGGTAAGACTAAATTCTTAATAACAGTGTTTGTGGGCTAATCTCGAGCAGCCGGCGATTGCTAGTAATTATAAATATGAAAGTGTTATTAGTAATTTCTTCGTGTATACGGACATCAGGAAGGAAGGTGTATGCAGCCAGTACGCATTTGAACCTGTTCGCGTAAGGTGTAATTTAACTTTTTTTAATTTAACTGCCATTGGCACTGACTGAAAATCGTAAAGCGTTCGGAAATTTTTTCATTGATTTTTTTTAATTAAATTAAAAACTGTGGCATAAATATATTTTATAAACAAAAATTTTGTCTAATATAAGAGAATTTTAATCTCGTTGACAAAATCGCAAGAAAATTCGATAGCTGCTTTTTTTTCGGTGACTCGTTTACATAATAATAATAATAGTGGTGTAACCTTTAATATAAACGCGGTTTGTGAAAGCTAAGCTTATTATTGAAAATATATAGATATGATAATAAATTACTAAATATAAGTGTTTTGACAATAAAACTTGTTGTAATTCGTTTGAAACAGTTATTTCAAAAGATAATCAGTATTTAAACCCGTGCCGTTTGAGCTCCGTGCGTGCGTGCGTGCGTGCGTGCGTGCGTGTAGGGTAAAATAGATGTCTTAAAGTTCACGTATAATTTTCAAAAGTTCTTCTGTTTCATCAAAGTTAAGAAGCCAAGTTGCGAGTTTACTTTTAGATAAGTTATAGTTTAAATAGTTAATATTTAGTTGTTTATTTATTTCCTTGTATAAGTATGCTATCAGATACATATATGTTGCATTTCTAAAAACCTTGTACGGGATTTAATAGTAGTACAGACTAAGTAATGCCTTCTAATTTTCGAGGGTGTGATATTAGGAGTTAATTTATGTTGCTGTAGTATTATATGTTGAATAAAAATCTGCCTGACTGAAATTCTCTCTTTATTTAATGAAAATACATAAAATTGTAGAAAGTATTAAGTTTAATTTTATTTCTCGTTTTCATAACTACTCAAGACAAATACTACACATAAGGAGCAATAAAACAAAAACATATAAAAAATTTTATGGTTTATCTGAAGAACTATAGGTCTCACAAATAAATACTTAACAGTTTTTGTTGCAAATAACATTATAAATAACTTTTGTCAAGTTACTTTTAGTCGTAGAAAAAACGTTACAAACGAAAATCTATGAAAATTTGAGAATGGTTTATATTCATCAGTTAAGGCTTTACAGCACTGCGAAACAAATATTATTCTTCAGTACTTGTTACTACTGATTGTAACTATACATAAATAACTTGCCATAACTTTTTATTCATCTTTTTTATAATACAATGTTGTTATTAATAAATAATTAATTATTTATTTTAAACCTTATTATGTAACGCGCATCCTTTATTGTCCTTTATTTTCTCTTGTTTTGAGATTGTTTTTCCTCAGGATAACTTTATTTATAAAATTAATAATATTGCTATCGTAAAGAAACTATACACATATACTATCTCTGTAATATATTAGTGGGTATAACGTAAAGCATAACAAGCAAACTTGAGCCTTTTAACTAATTGACGTGCAAGCGACATTCGACCTTAGCGTGGCAAAACAATTTCTTGTTCAATATAAAAAAGTTTGTATATACTTAAGCCATATCATAAGCCATTTTCGACTTACATTGTATATACATACGGCTATATTTAAGTTTAATTTAATAAGTGAAATTTCTTATCTGTGTCAGTTCTTTTTTATTACAAGGGGCAAACGAGCAGGCGGCTCAAGATCTAAGTGACTACCGATGCCCATGGACATAACCACCAGAAGGCTCGCAGATGCGTTGACGGCCTGCATCCGATTTGAAAAATTATTTCAGTGTTAGATAGCCCATTTATCGAGAAAGGCTATATATCACCTGAAAATTATCTATCTTTTTACCTTATTTTACGCAGGCGAAGTCGCGGGCACAACTAGTAATATTATAAATTCATTAGTAACTCTGTCTGTAGACTTTGTTTATTCGTGAAGTCTCTGAAAGCGGCATCACTGATACAACCAGAACGAATCTATAATATACTCTTTGATATACATTTTACACACAGTTCAATTAGATTGAATGGAATGAAAAAGAAATCTAATCTCATGTGTTTTAATTATTACCGTTTTGTGTTTACTGGAATAGATTTCTCGCTGGAGAAATAATAATATTTTCTTTACTGGAAAATGACCGCAGAGAACGAGAGAGAAATATATCACAAATTGGAAGCCATGAAGGAAATCAGGTATGTATTTATTTGTCTAAATGCATTCACACCTGTAGACTCGATCAATAAAATACTTGACATAGATACATCTTTTGTTTATTACTTTAATATGTATTTAGGAAAAGATAAATTTCATTGAAACTATTATATGAAAGGAACTATATATTTTGACTTACTTTTCTCGTTTAATAGTAACATTTATCTATACTTAAAAAAATAATAATACTAGCAACTGTGGCCGTAAATGTACGGACAGCAAAAATTTTGGCTGTGTTTCCTACGCCCTCGATAAGTCATCAGGTTGTTTTCCGTAAACTCACCCAAGAACTAGCAAAAAGAGGTCATGAAATTGTTGTAATCACACCCGATCCTGCCTTTGTTAAGGGTCAAGCTCCCCCAAATTTAATAGAAGTAGATGTCCATGATATTTCTTATCAGTCATGGAAGAAGCTATTTCAAGAAGAATTTAATGTGTATAAGAACTTTATGGGATTCAAAGAGATAAGACAAATGTCGCAAATATTGGGGCGCATTTTCGAAATACAAGTACCCGAAGTGAGAAAAATAATATTTGATCCAAAGCAAAAGTTTTATTTGATATTTAAGTAGAGTTAAACGAATTGTTTCAATATGTTGATATGCTTTTTATTAATGTGCACCCTATTTGAACAGATAACCAACCAGTATCCCCAAGTGTTATTTACATGGGTGGTTTACATCAATCGCCCGAGAAAGCATTACCAACAGTGAGTTGTACTCATTTTAATTTTGTTTTAATAGCCTGAGTGATCCCACAGAGATATTGTACGAGGAGAGAAATTCACGGCATCCTGTTATGCTCTCTTTTCAGTAATGCTCTTATATGAATATAATATTTCAGGATCTCAAGACATACTTGGATTCGTCGAAACGTGGTGTGATATACTTAAGTTTTGGAACAAATGTACTTGCGGGGATGATACCGCCGAATAAGATACAAATGATCGTTAAAGTCCTCTCCAAACAGCCCTATGATGTTCTGTGGAAATGGGATAAAGATGAACTGCCCGACAAGGCAGATAACATTAGAATATCTAAATGGTTCCCGCAGGCAGATTTATTAAGTAAGAATTTATAATTATCATTTAGTTTTTATAAATTCAAGTGTTTGTAGAACTCACACGTTTATATAGAATATAAATTGAGTAAAAGATATAAGTAATACTGTCAACGAAGCCGTTTCAACGTATACTGTCTGTAACGTAATAAGTGTCTGCATTCTTAATAATAATCATCATCAATATAATGATAATCATCAATTTTGATCGTTCATTCATTCAAATCTTTGCAATATAGCTGAATTATGTATTTAAGTGCAACAGTGAGAAAGGACCTCTGTTTTGCTTAAGATTATTGTCATCATTAAGCATGATTACAGCTTGATATTGTATTTTATATTGCGGAAGTACCTTCATCGCAAACCTCCGTAAGTTTCCTTTGTTTATGTATACTAGACTTAGTCGGATCTGTTTTAAGCTTCCCGAGTTCGTCGACTATTTGGGGGCACCCATTCCATGGAGATCTTTGCACTCCTATCCCGATGCATACGACTCATATTTAAGAATATTAAAACCTATACTAATAAGCACAACCTACGTCATCCGTACCAAAATAAATTACAGGGCATCCGAAAGTCAAGTTGTTCATCACGCAGGCCGGTCTCCAATCGACAGATGAAGCTATAACGGCTGGAGTACCTCTCGTCGCAGTACCAATGCTGGGTGATCAGTGGTACAACGCCGAAAAATACGTGAGACATGGCATCGGGATAAACCTCGATATAAATACCCTTACAGCTGAACAATTCAAAGATGCTGTAGACACTGTTCTACATGATGGAAGGTAAGTTTGAAACCAATTGACCACCACGTAGCATTTGGGCATCCTCTGTCTCTCGGGCGTATGGGAAGTAAGGAGCAGTTTTTACCCCGTGGTCGTCCCTCCGCGTTTGTTGTGGCCAAACGATCGTAGTCTATTTAAGAGCTGTTTATTAGAGTTTGGAACTATTTTGGGTGAGCCTCAGATATGCTCATTACGCGGCGTAGTACCTACGAGTTAATAGAGAAAAATTAATACTTTAATAATAAACAAGTACTTTATTTATAGTCTTGACATTAAATTATTTAACAGTTATAAGAGGAACATCATCAGGCTCCGCGAGGTGATGAGAGATCAGCCGGAGACCCCTCTGGCACGCGCGGTGTGGTGGGCGGAGTACGTCATACGGCACGGGGGTTCGAAACATCTACGAGCGCCCACAGCCAACGTGTCGTACGCGAAATATTTTGAAATAGAACTCGTTTTTGTTGTATTGATAGCAGCATTAATTATTTTGGTTATATATATAATGGCTATAAAGCTTTTGGCTAAATTTCTGAAAACCCTATTTGTTAAGAAACCCAAAAGTAAAAGAAATTAAAACTTGACAGACAAAAGCATATTATTTACAACTAGCCACCCGCCTCCTTATTTACGGCTATAAATATAATGTGCATTAATTTATATGCAAAATATTCCCGTAAGTTTCATCAAAAGTGTTAAGTTTTATTTCCAACCTTTTTTCAGAGCTAGCTCGTAAGAAAAAAATTAAAAGGTACAGTGATCCCTATTTACGGCCATAAGCATTTATAATAACATATTAATTAGGGCAATACAAAGAAACATTTTAATTTTATTTTGTCACAATCACTTTTCACTGTAAAGTTAATTAATTAGTTATTTTATCTTTAGTTAACATCTCTGTAATTTTCCACACTTGAATATTATGTCAGTACATTTCATATATTTTCATTACCTGCGGTTCGTAGAAAATTAGATAACCCGATGACGTCATCTGGTGTAGAGGGATCCTGTTAAATCCGGGTATATTTAGTTACACCCAAGGCAGAGTTATTTTCGTACGTCAAACCTTTATATAACATAACCCGTGGTCAATTGAACCACGTGTTAAAATTATAACAGTTCGTAAAACCTTTAATAACTTTTTCATATGAGAAAAGACCTAGGGAGAGACCTACCGAACCGAGACTTTGGGTCGATCTTATTTTAAATAACTTATGACACCCATAGACAGTCACACTACCAGAACACAATCTTTGAAAAATGGTAAGGGTAAATATTAATTTTGGGTACAACAATAATACGAGCGAAGCCACAGTGTAAATGATAGCCATTAAATAAACGCGGCATTCATAGAACATTCACCACACTGCGGCACCCTATGCCTGACCCCTAGAGCTCACAGCCGATAATGCCCTCGATTAGACTGTCAGTTGGTGTATAATAATTAGTGGTCACTGACAGTGCGTCCTTATATCAGTAAATCCTCAACGGTACGAGGCTGTACTGAAAACCATGATGTGCTCGGTCGAATCTCATTGTGCCCACACGTAACACAAGCTTTATAATAATAATTATTTAATTATTTATTTATTAAAGCATGAGATGACATACAAATTTTGTTAGTAATTACGTAAATAACTTATTTTTTATGTTATTCCTTACTTTAAAATTCAGCTACTTGTTAATTAACAGTTTATGTGCGTGATTGCCGCGCTAATCCGTTGGAACAAACATAGTAATGACCCACATATCTGCAGTCCAGCCCGCTAGCAATCATCTTCTTTATAAAAGCTTAACTGGAGTGCTAACGAGAATTTTTGGTACGTCTCAAAAATATTCATTATAGAAATGTGGGTTATCACGTACCAAGACAGGAAATATCTATAATTTATCTATTGTTCTAAGATTTTATTTTCAGATATACATGCAACTTTTTCCCGTTGGGCAATCGAGAGACTTTGAACATTGTATTATCAATAAATGAGGCCATTATAAACTTGACTTTTGACTGCTATTTATTAATCAGGTTTTATATAAATGACTTTATCACAGCAGAGCGTGTAAAATATATGAGTGTATTTTCCCCAGAATCTGAGTGCAAACAGCCTGTCTGTAAATTGAGCCATATCGATCGTCTGCGTCCCGCGGGAACTTTAATATTTCTTATAGGTGTCCGGAATTAGACATTTTTTACTTTCCGCCACCTCAAATCTTACTATTAACAAGAATGTTGCTGGAATTTCCTAACCAGTCATGATAGTTTTAAGAAATGTATGTATTAGTTCTTAAGAAATCTGTGTTTATGTATTTTATCCCCAAAAAACAAATTGGGAAACTGTAATGTTTTTTGGATTTTAATTTATCAATAAATAAATAAAATAAATAGTTGTATACACAAATGTGTTATATAATAAGAATTTAATTTAATTAACATGTTCGTAACTATCTATTGTGAAGTAGGGAATTTAGGATTACATCAATCTACGTGAGAGGTATCGATATATATTTTTTTATTTGTTTATTATTTAATTTCGCTGCATTTTAGTTACTATGAAGATAATAAGATCTCTGAGCGTATTTAACGGTTGTGTGTTTCATAATTTAAAATTGTTCTATGTACAGCTCATGTTTATTAATTCGGGTTGCAGCATTACACCGATTTTCCCTCGTATTCATTCGCGGATTAAAGCAAAGTAGTTTAGCTTCTCATACAGCCTTACTCGATAAATGGGCTACCTAATATCGAAAGAATTTTTTAAATTGGACCATTAGTTCCTTAGATTAGCGCGTTCGAACAAACAAACTTTTCAGTTCAATATATTAGTATATAGATAGATATATTTTTATTTTTTTTAAAGATGTCAATCAAAATTTGATGCCAAAATTAGGGAAGTAATAGATTCCTTTGCGCCCTGTTCAGAGAGAGAGAGAGACGAATTTCTTAGCATTCCATGGATTCACCGTGCGGGTGCCGGGTCCATCGACCATCGTTGCAGAGGAAAGAACCATAGCAGTGCCCGGGACTTGTGATCCAGGTGTAGGTTTAGGAGCGCGCTCTTTATAGTGATCATTAACACTCACCTTCACTGCCAGTGTTTCCTCCCCTGTGGGTTCGGTACATGATTCTAGACTCCCCAGTGGTGAAATTTTTTGTCGGCTTTTTCATGAAATGTAATTTTTTTTACTTTTTTTTAACGGAATACTGTATAATACCATTATTACTACCTAATGCAATGCGATTTTCAATCAGAAATGCTAGGTATGATTACTGAAAAAAGTAGGCATGAACTATTTTTTCGAATAGTTTTTGTAATAAAGGTAATGTAATAAAGGTAATGTAATAAAGGTAAAATAATACTGTTAACGACTCCAATTTAAAGTTTGATTTAAATGTCAATGTAGTTAAATATCCATCAATTGTAAGCATTGTTTGTTAGTTATCGCATTCATTAAATTGTCGACACTAGTTATTTAACGACACATTGTACTGTCTATTTTTTAAATCAGTTTATTTAATCCCTTTAGGTACGCGAAAAGCGTAACAGGCGTAGCGCTGCGCGGGTTGTAGACTCGTTTTGGGTACCCGTATCTCTCTCACGAAAGATCGGCGTGAAGTGACGGCAATGCTGTCATGTCAAGTGATGGTGTTGTTGTCGCGTTTCCTACGGTTTATGAGATTTCCCAGTAGCCCAAACCTCTCTACATCATCTGCAACACATCTGCGAGTCTCTTGGTAATGCAGATGTCCATGGAAGATAGTGAACCGCCTATTCGTTTGCCCCTTGTAATATTTAAAAAAAAACTTCGGAAGGATTACTAATTATCATTTAAAACATATACTGACCTTTTCCATTTCATATAAGCATTTTGCAAGCCATTTCATCTGATTAACCCCACCGGCCATAATAATCAACAGTACAATTATATTTGACATATACTGTAATGTATTCCACAAAAAGACAAATATCGACAAAGTAGAAGTTTTCAGTGTTATACAATTAACTGCCAACAGAGCAATGAACAATAGAACTGAAATAAAAAACATAAATTAGTTCCTGAGATTATCGCGTTCAAGAAAACAAACTCTTCAGCTTTGTACATTAGTTAATTGTGCATCATATAACCTAATTAAAACAATGCTTTAATCATCCTTCTTATGGAAATGAATAATAATGTAATTTAATTAAAAATACCAATTCCTTTTTCAAATATAATTTATAGACTTGCAAATTGCTTACAAAATTTATAGATTCAACGATACGAGACATTTTACATACCTGTATGTAAGGCCAGTCTTGATAACGTATGCACTTTGAGCACAGTAACTTCTGATCTACCTCTCGCATTGTTTGCATAAAACACCAGCTTTAAAGCCTTTCCAGATCCGAGCCCTTGAAGCTTCCAGACGGGTGTTATAGTTGAAACGTTTGCTATTAAACTTCCAGTCTCCCACGCTTCAACGAAGTAAGTAGTTTGTAGCCCGCCATCGTAACCTGGGCAGTAATTATCGTATTAGTGATGATCACCAGTCATCAAATGTCGAAAAACTGAATGAGCACATTAAAACGTTGCGACCGCTTATTCGAACGCATTTACAATATACGGTGACGTCATACGCTCTGCTGGGTGTATTAGTTATCATGGCGGATTATTGTATTTTTAGATTCCTTTATTTCTTAATCCCTACTAATCTCGCTCGAAATATAAAAATAAATTCGTTTGTTCAGCTTTATGTATCTTATTTAATCAGATAAATATATAATTTAAATGATTTCTGATTACTGTCGTCATGCCTATTATTATTATCAATGTTCAGTACATTACTGCTGAACATATGCCTTCATTTGTTTGGTCACTATTTCGATGTTGTCAGTCGACAGAAGGACGGACGGACGACCCAAATTTTATATGTTAATCTAAACCAACGCCAAATGCATTATCAAACTGTCTATTGATAAATTTAAACATGTTAAAACATGGTATTTCGTCAGACACGACACGACACGACACGACACGACACGACACGACACGACACGACACGACACGACACGACACGACACGACATGACGTGACATGACATAACACATAACGGCAATTTTTTTTGGCAATCATAGTTGCTTGGGTACATTATGAACCTATTTTTAAAAATTTGTCCTCATGCCTATTCGAAAAAAGCCGCTTAATTAAAAAAATAAACTGTTCCATTAGGCATCTTATGAACATTTAAACAAGACAACAATCAAAAAAAGCAACTATGCCAAAAATTATAATTAGCGTAAAACGTAACAATTTCAAATAAAGTACTCAATTTAAATTAAACTGGAACTTTACTGCAATTACCCCGTCTAACGTAACATTATTAGATATATTCAACTAATCATCATTCATGAGAAACTAAACTACTTTGCTTTAATCCGCGAATGTATACGAGGGAAAATCGGTGTAATGCTGCAACCCGAAAGATTTAAGCTTAGTAGGAGGGGAAAAGGGAATATTAGACATACCTTAAAAGTATTCCTAATATTCTTTAAAAAAAAAAAATAAAAAAAAAAATCTTTCCAAATTAGAGCAGTCTTTCGTATTGACTTGACTATTTAATTGTATAATAAATTACCTCCAGAAATGTTAAATATGAATTTATCAAATTTCAAGAGACGACTCACTGAAGTTTTATTAGTTAAGTGCTACTATGACATTAAAGAATATTTAAATTAACTATTGACTACGACATAATATTTGAAATATATTAAACTTTTGATTTATTATTAAATTTTTCATTGACTTTGATTTATATTTATTTTTTAATGTTATACATAATTTAATTTATTTACGAATGAATGAATTGATTTAATTTTAACATAATGTTAAAATTGTTTAAACTATTTGCACACTTAAGTTATAGTTGAATGTAATGTAACTAATTACTTTTTAATGGACAAACGTTGACATCGAACGAAGCCCTTTCATGTACATCAACTTTACTAATAAAATACAATTAGTCCGTACACCCTAGTAATTAATTCAACTAACTAACATAAATACATAGTTACACCTCGCCCGACTTATCTCTATGTATACATTTACCGTAAAAATAATATTCTTACGTATAATATAGGTCTCATTTTACATTGCGACGAGCTAAGTTTTAAGACAAAAAACTTAAAAAGAAGTGTACATAATAAAAGACTCATATAGGTTAACTAATTAATGAATAAATTAAATAATTAGCATTTTCTAGATAATATAATAACGGCTTTTTTACTTACGTGTACATTGCCCGACTAGTTTCGAACCCGTCCGAGGTCCTTCCTCGTGAGTTCGCTACGAGGCGGTGCCGTAGCAGTGCCGTAGAGGCCCTTCCTCAGAGGTCACTACGACACCGCTACGGCACAGCATCGTAGCGAGTAACATCATAAGAAAAAAGTTATCAGACAGGAGTCACGACCCTCAGCACTGAGGAATCGACGCAAAGAGAGAGAGAAAGAGGTTACCAAAACTATTCTAGAACTTTTCAAAAGGTCAGTAGTAAAACATACTAAATAATGTATTTTAATGAATAAAGTAGTCGTGGTTAGTAGCAAACCGATAAGAGGTTCAACTTGTACTGAATAAGTATACGTTGCAGCTACTGAAGTCCATGGACGACTGGATAAGAATGTTTTCCGACCTTAAAGACATATGTAGGCCTTTACTTGAAGGACTGTAAGTCAAATGAAACTGGCAGATCATTTCACAGAGATACCGCTCTGTGAAATGCGCTTTCGCACGAGGCAGAAATTTTTTTACGATTATAGATTGTTGTTCATTGAAAAAAAAAATATGAAGCTTAATAAGTAATAACTTAGTTGTTTAAATTTCAAGCCAGACGAGTTCACAATACGAAGTTGCACGAAATGAGCAAGCAAAAGATATATTAATTTATATTGTACTTTTGAACACGACCTTTTTTGTATCGAAACTTTTTGAAGAACAAAGCAACTTAACCAATAAAATATAAGAAAAATCTATAACTCGCTTGTGAATAGCACTTAAAAAGTCACACTTTTTTACAGGTATCAGTATGTGCCTTGTTGCGGTGAAATTGGAGCCCCTTTATGAGCAAGTGTGTTGAAAATGATATTATATCAATAGAAAAAAAATGTTATTCTAAATATTGAAATATAATAGGAAACACATTTAAAAAAAATAATTCATAATCTCGATTATATAAACGAACATATTAAATTAGCATGCTTAATAAATAAACTTAAAAGACGTTGGTTCCTTGTATAATTTATATACGTTAAAAATATGTGTCGACTAAACAAGTAGACGAGTCTGTTTATAATATTTATTCTTTGATTTGACCTATAACACAGGCATTAAGTTGTCTACCTTGGGAACAGACGTCCGTGTGTCATATAGTCCTATATATTTATTTATTATTATTTATTAATTTGAAATTAATTTGAACATGTTTAAGTTAGCCTGTAGTCAAGGTGAAATTAAGTAGGGGAGGGGGAATTTAAACTACGGGAAGGAAGAAGAACATGAGCTTGAAAAATACAACCAGACATTTTATCACTCAAAAAAGATTTCCATGAATATAATGGAGAAAATTCCTAACTAACCTTTCTTTTATAAGTAATTTTATCACCAAATTAAATGATTAAAAAATAATTAATTAATAATAAATAAATAATTAATTATGAATAAACTACTTTGAATTTGACTTTAACTTAAGGACAGATAAAATACGGCAAGGAATTGAGGAAACTAATCCAACAAACGAGCTCAATAATTCAATAAAAAATAGTTATCTAACAACTTAATTACAGCCTTTTTAGCACGTAAATAAATGGAAAAATTATAAGCAATAAAAGATGAAGAAAAGAAGGTTTATTTAGTTTTCTGCAAATATTTTCTAAATTATTGGTATTTAAGAATTTAAAAAAAATTCTGAAAGAGGAGGAAATTTGCTATAAAAATACTCCTACTTTTTGAAATTCTGTCTTCATTATTTACAGTGATAATTTAATACTTAAAACAGACCACCGCGCGTCAGTTCAGTATGGGAACGTGGTGTCTGAAACGACTACATTACATAAATAGTATTTTTAACTATTAAATATTAATTTAGAAATTTGAAAAAAATATGGTACATTCTTATTATTTCAAGTACTTTATTTACGTTGAAAAGAACTCTAAAGCTGATTTTTTAAATGAGCTGGACGTTTGTTAATTAACACAATTTTGCCGCATCAACGTCGTCATTGACGTTAAAAAAACATTTTTAAATACTGGGCCCATTAAAAAGTCTTAGTTTTTGTCATTTGCTCATATATTCCATAAACATACTCAAAGATTCATCAAACTTAAGGAAGAAATTTAATAATTTAATTATAAAACGCATTGGTAAGTTATTTAATACCGATATAATATTCTTAGTTATACGATAAAAAAAATCAACGAATACTCCTTGAACACGGTGGGGTTCAAGGAGTATTCGTTGATTTTTTTTCATCGATGTTTATAATATTCAGCTTGTTCTTATATTTCTGTAATTTTAAGCTTTCAATATTTTTTTTTAGATGAAAGAACTTTCTATGTAGTTTTAGTGAAAGCGGATACTTTAATTGTGTCAACTCTAGTTTTAGGGCGAAAGACTGAGCTATAATATTGGCTTTGTACTGATCCCTATTCTTTTAAGGCCGTTCAGAAGAGTTTTATAAAGTTTAAGTTTTATAAAAAGTGATTTGAGTGAATACATAAAAAAATATTTATGTTCAATTACAAAGTTTATTGGTCTTCGTATTAACCTATGAAGAACTCAGTCTAATAATTAATTGTCATAATTTTCGTTTAAGAAAAGATAAATAGAGACGAAATAGAGTGAAGCTGAAGCCTCATATTTCGAATAACATTCAAACACTTCAATTTTGTTATTAGTCGGTTTTCTCCCCAAGTCAAAAAAGTTTCTCCGTAAAAGATACACGTACTTTCGTGATTAAAATCGTCGTATTACAAATAGAGAACCATAAACCACAAAATGAGGGTCGCACAAAGCAGTCCGCGGTACGGAGGGATCATAAAAAACGGAGAAATGCTAAAAGTTTGCTCCGAAATCAAATCCATTATGTTTATTGTTGCCGTCCCCGCGAAATGTATAAAAGGTATTCGCGAAATTGAACCTGCACTCGAATGATAAGGAGGCTCGTTTCGAAGCGGTTATGCATCAGCGGAACTGAAAGATTTACGCCTAATGTTAATAAATCAGTCGCGTTTCTTAATTACACTGACAAGATTTACGAAGTTTTCAAACAAATTATGCAAAGAAACGGCATATATTAATCAAAATTTATTTCCCCTTCAACTAAAACCTCTAGACGCCCAATGCTGCAAATAATCCTTCCCCGTAGATTTAAAATGATCGATACTCGGCATTCAATAGCTTTTTATGAACATACTAATTACGTATTTAGCTTTTAAGAATATCTGGTCTATATTTCTGATTATAATGAGTTCAAACGCATGTCGGTGTAGCTGATAATTAAAAAGTTGATATCATTGCAAAAAAAACAGCAACAGACGACGTGGTAATTGATGCCTTAATGGCAAAGTATATAAAATATAAATATTTTAAAAACGGATTTTTGAAACAATTTTATATACTTTTGATTTACATAATTATGACTATATTGCTCATGACTATTCTTTTATCCTATAAAATTAATTACTAAGTAATTATACCTGACCTCATTTACTATTTCTTACTTCGACACGAGAGTAACCTTTACACTACTCTTAATAAAATAGTAATCGGATAAAGTTTCCTTAGGAAACTATATACTCTGACACTTACGATAAATTGTTAATTCTGACTGTTTCATTACACTGACTATTTACGATTGACTGGCTCTTTACACCAATCAAATCTACATACTTAAGTTATACAACGTTTGAGTGGCCTTTACACCACTCAGACCTTTTAAAAAAAACCTGACTGTCCCACTGACCAATCATGTTCGGATATAGAACCCCAGCTAAAAATCAGGAAAGCCAGGAGGAGGAAAGCGCGGAAAGTGGCACAAGCCTATCCCAACCTTGCACCGCGCTGGAAAAAATGACAACAACTTCGGTAAGACGATCAACGGAAGAGTGGGAGAGGACCTTTGTCACCGACACCCAGGTGCATTTAAAGTACCAATAAACATTTATTGGCACTTTAATTTTTATATTTTATTTTCTAAACTGTCACCTTGTTAGTACATAAGTAGTATTAGTTTTTATTCTTTTTCTTTCGAAATATTGGTTATATGTTAAACATTTGTGCGCCATCTTGATCTTCAAAATATGTAAACATTGTTTTCTTATATTTTTTACAAATAAAGTTTCTGATTCTGGTTCATAACCTTACCAAATATATACGCAGGTTAAGGTTTAACATCAAATTTAGCAAAGGTCGAGAGTTCAAGGATCTTCTTGATATCTCGTAGCGCTTTAAATAATTATGTAATCTTAAGTCATAACCGCATATCTGTCACAATTTACCTTAAAGTTTCTACACATTTATTTATTATAACATTTTCGTATGATTTATCTCTTGTGTTAGACGGCAACATTTATGCTTATATATTTATCACTTCTGCTGTATCTGAATATACAGGAAGTAATTGTGTCATAGATTTTTAAATATTTTTTTCTAATCGAAGAAGAAAGGTCCTTTTAATAGATCACCTGCAATTAAAGGACATTGCGTTTTATCGCACCAGTGATAAATTGCTTAATTAAAAACAATTGTATTGCACGTGATAAGTTATTATTGCAGTGGCCTGTGTATTGTAACTGACTTTAAAAATATACAGGAAGTAATTATTTCATGGATTTTTGAAATATTTTTTTCTAATCAAAAAAGAAAGGCTCTTTTAATCATTTCTTTTTACTCTTAGGATGGTCCATATTTATTACCCGCATAAAAAGAACATTGCGTTTTATCGCACCAGTGATAAATTGCTTAATTGAAAACAATTGTATTGCACCTAATAACTTATTATAATACCTTGACAGTTAATTGTAACCGACTTTTAAAAACACGAAGTAATTTTTAGTATAACAGAATTTTTTAATATTTTTTTTTTTCTTAGCACCTTTAGATACTCATGTTTTAATCATATTAATTCCATTAATATAAGAACTTAATTTTGTTACCGTTTGACACAATAATTTTTGCTTTATTATCTATAAATTTTAATTATTTATCTCTAATTTTTTAATTGTTTTTTTTTTCATTCGTTTTTAGTTACTTGTACTGCGAACGTAATTCTTGACACCTTTTCTTTAAGTTTATGCTATTAGTTTATATAAATTAAGTGCTATGAATTTCAGATTCTATTTTTATTTAACTTTTATAATTGTAAATAAGTGGTGTTAATAATGTTGTGTAAATAAATAAGTGTATAGATGTTAAGACATGAGCTCCCACGTTAAGTTATGTCATAATCCATAGGTGTTTTGTGATTCTTAAGAAATGTGCGAGACTCCAAAACGAAGGATAGAATTCCCAGACTTATTTGTGCAACCAAGTGCCAGGTACTCTGCGCTTTTTACTGGGAAATATTAATTTTTGTATTTCTTAGTTTAAATAAAAAAAATTACAACCTATTAAAACAAAAATATTGACACGATAATGCTGCTTTAGTATTTTTTATTTAAATTATGAATGGTATAAAAAAAATTCACATAAATATCTTTATTTTCCTGATATGTTCATTGATCTTCACAATAATCCCTGTGACTAAATTATTACTGTCGTAAATGATCACTGAACTTGTTCTTAACCTTTCTATGATTAAATTAAAAACAGGTTAAATACAATCAAGTGTATGAAGACAAACCTTCAATTATATTGATTGTCAATGTCAAAATCACATGTACGGTAAATTGTTATCATTCTTACTTTTAAATAATACTGTTAATTTAATTTTACGTTAAGCGACTTCAAATATTAGAGAATTCTCTAAAAATATGTCTAAGAGAATAAAGTCTTTTAAATGGGCATCGGTACCATTAGATGGAGTCCCAGCTTCTATAACCGATAAACTGCAAGGATTTGTTGGGTTAGAAGAGTGCACTGATTATGGTTTGCATAAAAGCAGCAAGCGATCTAAAAAGGTAGGTATTTTAATTTGTAAAGTAATAAAATTGTTATTTAAAGTAATAAATTATTTTAGTTGTATTTAGACATATTATTCTATATTGCCCTGAATATTTAAGAAAAATAAAATGAGCAAAAAAACTATTTAGTTTCGATAAAACTAAAACCTTTCTGTCCACTTTGAAACTATATAATTAATGTATTTTAATTTTTATTTTAATTTTTAATATTAAACAAATCTATAACACTTTCAGAAACTTCAGGATAACTCTGCTGCAAGTGGAAAAAAATTAAAACAAGAAAAAGTCCAGAAGAATATTAAAAATGGACACTTAAAAGAAACTCCTGAGGTTCCATACAAGAAAATAAAATTAAGTAGTGGCTTCTGGGTAGAATCTTGCAATAATATTAAACCATCAACACCTAACGGAGCAAAGAGGAAGGAAAAATTACAGAAAAATCCCAAAAAACTGAATGTAGCTAATAACGAAGTAACTAAAGAAAACAAAGGTATTGGTAAAAAAGCTAAGAAACGAAAATTAGGTGAAGATATATCTGAAGTGGTATCAAGCTTAACACCAGAAGATATGCTGTCATGGGCCGAATTCAAATTGCCTGAGGAAATTATTAAGGCATTGATGGAATTGGGTTTTAAAAACCCCACAAAAATTCAGCAGCTGTCCTTGCCTGCGGCTATTCATGGTAATTTCTTAGTGTTTAAGTCCTCAATGAGCTTATTTGTACTAATTAACTTTTTATTTAATTACTAGCTGTATCCTGCGACTTGGTCTGCATGATTTCAGTGATTTTGTTAAATTTTGAGGGTTTCTATTTTTCAGCGCGGAACCCTTACTAGTTAGTAGAGTAGTTATCTATGTAATATCAGGTATCTGCCAACATAAGTCCCATCAAAATTGGACCATCTATTTTGGAGATTTCCTGGAACAAACAAAAAAAAATCGTGTCCAATTAGTAAAAAATATGTTTAATGTAATGCAGCAACTTTTTTTGGGAACCTAGTTTATTTGTTATGTATATATAGTTTTTCTTCTTATTATTTAAATTTAAGTGCATTGTAAATGTTATAGCAATATTTAGAATTATGAATATAAACAACGATAATGGTAATTAAAATCAAAAAAATAAAGTTCAATGTTACAAACACTTCAATTATATTGATATTTATACATACATGTGTCTGCTCTTAGGAAGAAGGGATATCTTGGGAGCGGCTGAAACAGGTAGTGGAAAGACTCTTGCCTTTGGGCTCCCGATTTTGTCTGGTATCATTAAGTTAAAGGAGAAAGCCTTAACCAAAGGACTGGATGTTTATGACATACCCTACAAGAAGTCATCAGTTAA
>JANCMC010023078.1:0-27469 GCA_024363005.1 Charaxes varanes | reverse complement strand
ATCATTAAGTTAAAGGAGAAAGCCTTAACCAAAGGACTGGATGTTTATGACATACCCTACAAGAAGTCATCAGTTAAAAAGAAAAATAAAGATGATATAAATAACGAAACTCATAAACGTAAAAAAAAAATTAAAGGAAACAAGATATCTGAACCAAAAGAGTCTTCAGAAGATGGCTATAGCAGTGGAGAAGATAATACAGAAATTGATAAAATAGAAGAAGGTTATGTTTCTGGCATTAAAGAAAATGGTGACAACGATTTTATAGAAGAAATTGAAGTGCCTTTTAGGAAACGTGAAGAATCAGTAGATGAAGGAAATGACAGTGATGACGCTAATTATACACATTTGTCTGATATGTTAGACTCTGATGATCTGAAGTCAAGTGATGACGATGCCAATGATGACAAGAGTAACGATGGGAATGAAACTGAGGGTATTGATGAAGTTGATAGAAAACAAGGAGGTAAGAATTGTTATTAGTTAATTGCTTATAGTAGATTGGTGCACTGTGCACCAACTGAATTATTAATGCAAGAGTGTATTAATTGACATGAGTGCATTAATTGACACAAGTGCATTAATTGACTGGAGTGCTTTAATTACTCACTTCAGCAACAGTAAACCCAGGGGGGTTTACTGTTGCTGAAGTAACCCCCAGAAGGGAAAAAGGGAAGGACTCAGGTCGGGTTCGAAAATAGTCTGGCAATCCTGATATAACATACGCATGAGTTTAAAAGCCGTTTTATAATAAGTATAGTTAACTGATTATTTGATTTCAGGTATTGGTTGTGTAAAGGTAATAGATGATATAAAATTCCCAGAGCGTTTGATAGTTAAAACTGGTAAGCCACTCTATGCTCTCATATTGGCTCCTACGAGAGAGTTGGCTATACAAATAAGTAGGCATTTAATAGCAGCGGCTAAATATACAGGTGAGTTTTATTTTAAACTAGCTGAGGACCGTGGCTTCGCCCGCTTGTTTCAAATGATTTTTTTATATTTTTTCTTGTAGAACAAAAATTATTTTGCTTTTAAAAGTAACTCGTCTATATTTTCTCTCTCTGCATCGCATTCCTCATTATTGAGGGTCATGACCTCTTCCAATGGTCCGGGTTTTAACGTTACCCTATATTACTCCTAGTAAAACCTACCAGAGAAAATTCTATCAAAATAGGACCAGCCTTTTCGGAAATTACCCGTAACAAACAGATAAACAGACATTTTTTTTTTAATTATACAAACTTTGTCTTGATAATAACGAACACAACAAATTATCCAATTTGGTGCAGACGTGTGGTCGGAATTTTAGCGTGGCCAGCATTTGAGTAAATCGCTAGGTCTAGCTGTTATCGCGGCCCGGTGATAGAGGGGGGACCAAAAACACTGGTCAAATATCGGACTTTCTCTGTGTTTCGGAGGGCACGTAAAACTGTGGAACCCGATTAACGTCACTTTGTGATATTAGTCGTAAGGTTTCAGAGATTGTAGGGTTCCGAGGATGACGTCAGATGGCAATCGGTCCAATCTAACTGGACCCTGGTACTTGGGTTAGGTTTGGTGGGCTTTGAACCGGGTACCTTGCGGATTTCAGTCCACACCTTATACCGTTGAGATATTGAGGCTTAACGGTATAAGGTATGGACATATGGAAGTATTGAAACGAATTTCTTAGCATTCCATGGATTCACCGTGCGTGTGCCGGGTCCATCGCGTTGCAGAGGAAGGAATCATAGCGGTGCCCCCCCTTATTTCCAATAATAATAATCTTTTAAATTCCGAAGCAGCCCTTAAATATTTTTTAACCCAATCTATTGCATAAAGCGCCTGATTCTTTAAATGCTTAGAATAATAAGTAAAAAGCAAAGCTTATGATAATGAACGTTATATTTCAATTGTCATGGGAATATGCGTCTCATTATTATTTACGTCGTAATGAGGAAGTCTTTCAGCTCCTGTAGTATTCTTGTTCTGCTGTCACTACGCCTTGTATGGCGCTGTCTAAACTTGGTACAAGAGATAGACGAATAGCGATTAACATTTTGATATGAGAATACAGTTATTAAAAGATTTTGCAGCAATGTTTATTTTCACTAGTCCATATGACTTCGATCTGCGAAATCTCACCATTGAGATTTTGCGATTTATGAGTAATACCCTTCGTGAAAAACATTTATGTGCATAGCTACCATTTCCTGTGTTTCCTATGAGCCCTAGAGATACTTAAACAAAAGTTGATATAACAACTGTAAACTTTTAGTAAGGTTATATTATATGTAAAGCTGGCTAATTGTCTTAATTGTGGGTGTTATTAAAGCTTCACTGTATTTTGTCTAGATTCTGGTTCCATTTGTTTTCAATTATATCTCTTCATCTGACTATTTGCATAAGACGCAGAGACTGCATTAAGACCATAACGGGTTTGAAACTCTAAGCAAAAATGTTTGAACTCCTGCGACGTAAACAGCAGGTACCTCGGATCAGAAATGAGTCTATATGGGTTTCCAAGAGTATGATATATTTTTTTAATAATTCTGATCTTGGGACTAGACTATGTTTTACTTGTAGGTATAAATAAACAAGAATTCGTCAAACACCTGTTATGAATAAAAATTTAAAACGATTTGAAAAGCCTGTGAAAATGGCTTAATATATAAAAAACATTCTATGGTCGGGGGACCCCTGTCAGCGAAGTTCTTCATTTCTCCTTTCCCTCTTTATCCCGTAATCTGCGTTAAGGAAATTCATTCCAAAAAGTATTCGAGCTAGAGATTGCTGGGGTAAAGTGTCGTCTTGTGAGACACAAAAACAAGACGGTGCTAATTATCGATAGAACCCCCGAACAGTCGCAATTCTTTCTAGCCTCAGCAGTACTTACAGCGATGTCCGATCGGAGCGATAACACAACATCCATTCCGCGTGTCATAAGTGTCGATGTCATGTCGGTGGGCCTTGACAAAGGGTCAGCTGCCGATTACCTGGGATGCATCACAGCCTCTGCCATTCATGAGGTTGTGGTCTACGAGGACAGAGGACAGAGTCTCTATTTCCTGAACCCAAAGAAGACACCGGCGCTCGCAGCACTCACCGGCCTATTTACCGTTATAAAATATATCTATTCAAAAAAACTCAAGTTAAGAAAAACAAAGTTTAATTCATTTTCTTCTCAAACAAATGAAATTTAAAAGTATGAAATTACTAAAAGTAAAATTTTCACTTTTACTCTAGTCTGCTCCATATGGGAAGATATGCGTAATACATGATCATAAGTGGTCACTTAGCCTCTTCTTCCCAACTCCACTCTCACCTTCACGCGGTGGACCCCGTTAAACCTAGCAACTCAGCCTGAGGTAGTGGTAACCAATCCCTGCGGAGGGCTGGGTAGGTAAACGGACGAGAGATGGGGGTCTTGACAGGGCTAGCTAGGGATAACCTGGGGTCAGGTCTGTCAGGATGGTGTATGCCGGCAGCAGGGCGTACACACTTGGAATGGTGGCGGACGAACCAAGTCCACTGGGTCAACGGCAGCTTCCTCAAGCCGAGTTAGAAGGGCTACTGTGAAGGGGTAGGGAGCACTCCGGAGCCGAGGTGAAGGCAACTCCCTAGGGGTTGAGGACCCTGAATCAAGCCTCCTGGCACTCCAGGATGGGGGTTGAGTGGAGGTGTCACGAGCCACTACTTGTAGAAACACATTCGTGGAGATGCAGAATATATCGTCATCATGATTTCAAATTAAGTTCATCACAAAATTTTTTAAACTTGATTTTTCCCAATGGCTTGGTGAGGATATCAGCAATATTATCTTCAGTTGCAACGTATGTTGGAGTAATTATCTTGTTCTTGATGAGATCCCAGATATAATGGACCTTGATATCGATGTGCTTGCAGCACTTTGTATTTTCATGATTTTCAATCATTGATAGGGCACTTTTATTGTCCACGAATAGATTTGCATTACATGAGGAGCCATTAAATTCAGTAGTCAGGGACTCAATATTCACAAGCTCAGTGGCAGCCACGGAGGCAGCATAGTATTCAGCCTCAGCGGTGGATAGAGCTACAGTTGGTTGCTTCTTCGATCCCCATGAAACCAAGTTTCCGCCAAAGAAAACAGCCATACCACTGACACTCTTATGCTCATTCTTATCGGCTGCCCAGTCAGCATCAGTAAATGCATGGGGGGGGGGGGGGGGGGGGGGGGGGGGGGGGGGGGGGGGGGGGGGTATTCACACGTGTGTGTGTTGCCGATTTTATTGAAGAGGAGAGTACTCACACATGCTTGTCAGATGTAAGGATAATGTTGGCGAGCTATAAAGCGATTGGGGACCACTTACAAAAGCTTGTCAGCAATATATGGGTGGGCGACTAATTAACACCACGATATTGAGCTAGGGGACTACTCACACATACGTGATACCAGCTCTATTCAGAAGTGGTAGTACAGTCATATGTGCTTGTTCGTGACAGTGACGGTATGACATACAGGGGAGTAGTCACACGTGGTTGTCAGGAACAGTGAGGATACGACATATGGGGGACTACTCACACGTCACGTGGTCGTCAGGGACAGGGAAGGTAGAATACTCCCGTAAGGTCACCATACTTGTAACAAATTACCGGAAAATTCCGTTTAGTATCTCCTTGTGAATACGTCGACGGTGATCATATGTGTACCCACTGTAGAACTCACAGGATTTGGGACTCTCCTGGATGGTATATCATTCCTGACTAGGATGGCGGCTCCTTCTTGAGACCCTGGTGGGCATATTTCCCTATAAACAGTGTATCCACGCAGGTATATGGTAGTCGAGGTTGGGGTCATGATATCCGTTAATGCGATGACTGCCGGTTTAAGCTGCTGCGACAGAATTTCAATGTCGGCCATTTTCTGCATGAGGCCTCTGATGTTATAATTTATTACCACACTAGTCATAGTGTTTGGCAATAATCTTTGTCATCATAGACAGCAGGTTATTTATTAACTGCCTCTGTTCTTTCATTTCCTGTAATAGGTCTTGAAATGAGGCTCCGGCGACGTCAGGTCCATGAGCAGGATGGTGGTGAGGATAGGTATGTTGATGGGAGTCGGAGTACTCCTCGTGGTTGGTCGGTTTCTGTGACGGTCACTGCCCACCGCGACAACGGGCCAAACAAGGATATTAATAATAATTAGAATAGCGCCTTTTGTAGATAAACACTACTAATTTTTGCACAATTTATGATGCGAAGCATTAGAGAGTGCTTTACGATCGAACTCTTTCTAATCCATTTCTGCAAAGATTTTGAACATGGTCGATATCCTCAACCACCGGAAAAGAAGATCTTCGTGTTCGGACTTATTGGAATCCTTTAACCGATACACCATTTTTACATTTTTTTTTTTAAATACTTGACTATCTGGAATTCCCATTTCGAGTACTTTCATCTCCAGCCAAGCCCTGGATCTCCTATAAGTTTGAGCGAAATCTATGATGAATAATGAATGTCCCCTAGTTAGCCGAAAATCGGCCAAGAATCGATTGTACTACACTTTTTTGAAAAATGTTCGCCTGTTAGGTTTATTCGTTCATTTACACACATACACACGCCCACAGTGAACCTGCCTTCCGCTCCGGGTGTCGTGGGTTCGATTCCTGCTTCGAGTCGGGTTGTATTATCTATATGTATGTATTCATATGTTCATACAAAAAATAATTGTGTATAACAGGCATCTGTTACCTATTACACAAGCTTTATGTTGTCTACCTTAGAAACAGACGCCCGTGTGTCATGCAGTCCTGAATATATTTATTTATTAACTTAATTTATAAAAATCACTGACTGATACTTGAATTTCAATTATTACAATTTATATAAATTATATATGGAGTTGTTAAGACCCAGCCAAGTCCCAAAAGCGGCCATCTTGGCAGTGCCTAGTCAGTACCTAGTTTATTACCGCTTGTCTACCGCCCTCGGCGCGGATCTAACTACACCGAATAAGTCCATAATTGCGCTGATTGAGACGCGGATATCATTAGCTTTAATTATTTTATCAAGAATTATATTAATTATAGATTTTAATTACCAGCACTTCTGGATATCCTCAACACCATAATCTCCTTGGCGTATCTTTGAGTCAAGAACTTCAGCATAGTTACGCTGGGTCTCTGTATTCTTCAGTTTTTCCAGATTATACCTTCTGGGTTTCTCTGCAGCTTTCGAGTTCCTGACTGAGCATATCTTAGCTGTCAAGTGCGCTATGCTTAGAAAGTGGTCTGAGTCGACATTGGCTCCTCTGAATGCTCTTACATTTCGCAGGTTGCTTCTATGCCGTCTTCCTATTAGAATATGGTCAATTTGGTTTACTACGGACCTATCAGGTGTCGTCCATGTTCCCTTATGAATATTCTTGTGTGGGTAGCAGGTACTTACGACGAGTAATCCTCTGGATGCTGCAAAATTTACGAGTCTTTGTCCATTGGCGTTGGTCACATCATGAAGACTATGTTTCCCTATCAATCGCTGGTATATATCTTCTTTTCCTAACTTAGCGTTTAAAACATATCTATATTTACACTAATCTATACACTAATTGTCATAAAACGGATTTTAAACTAACGCATATTTTATATCGGCATTGCCTCGACTAGTCCCAGCCGCGGCACTGCTTTGTAGCGAGCTCATGAAGAGGGACCTTGACGTGTTCGAAACTGACAGGGCAATATAAAATACGCGTGAGTTTAAAAGCCGTTTTATAATAAGTACGAATTCCGGTCACGAAAGTCTAAATTCTAAAATAAACCAACTGTGCTCGCAATTTCGTCCACGTAAATTTAGATAAAAAAATTAAATTAAATTTTAGCGTGATGATATATAGCCTATAGCCTTCCTCGATAAATGGGCTATCTAATACTGAAAGAATATTTCAAATCGGGCCAGTAATTCGTGAGACTAGCGCGGTCAATAAAAGAAACAAACTCTTCAGCTTTATATATTACTATAGATTAAAAATAGTAAAAAGTTACCTTTAAAACGTCTCATAAAATTGCTAAATTAAATAAACAATCTTCAGAGTGTATTATTTTTTAACGTCACATAATATTTAACTGTGTGTTTACATTGAAATTTTACAAGAGTCAAAGTCTTATCGCAACAGGATGTCCGTTACTTTGCGAATTATTTGTAGAAAGCAGTCAAACAAATTTCCATCCGACGCTGTTATTGATGAAAACTTCGCAAAACTTATCGACAAATATTTGTTGACGAAGTTAGAAAGCGCCATGATCGAGTGGATACTATGCCGGGTCTTATAAAAGACAGCGAGTTTATTTAGTTAAAAAAAAATCACTAAAAACAAGTCTCTGACGAGAGAGTCCAACGTTTTGAAGTTCCTTAACAGTTTATCTACAGAAGACATTTTATTTAAATATAGAATATACTTATTTTTTTTTATAAATAACTGTTTTAGTGCTTCTGATGGTACTAATGTAGATTGATTTGACACTTTTGTCAGCAGTAATGGTATTTAGATTTACATAAGTTCTAATTTAACCGCGAATCGAACACAGGACGTTCTACTTCCTACGTACCATATATTGCTGGGCTATGCCTTTATACATATATAAGTATGACTATGAAGGATATATCATGTATAAAACCCTATATATTTAAACTTTATGTGACCAAATACGCATATTTGAAAGTGCCTCTCCGAATACAAAGTTTCCAATTTCAACTATGTAAATGAACTTCCACCTTAAAACCTACTAAAAACAGAGTTCAATTTACGTTGGAAACTTCTAAAATCTCCATAACTCATTCTTTACGGAACTTGACAAAAGTTAAAATTATAACGAAATACAAAATATTTCGAGTTGAGTGATTCACTGATAAAGTTTCCTTATAGAAATGGTATGAATTGTTCCACAACTTTTATCGGCTTCCTATTATATTCGTACTTGTCTTTAAATTGATAAATATTAATTATTTTACTTCTAAGAGTGCTTCTCCAGAATGCACTTATATATACTTCTATACTAATAAAAAAGTTCTAGTCTCCACGTCTAATAGTTTAGAAATGCTGGGGGGAGGCTTACGAACAAACGGACGGACGGACAGACAAGTTATAAGGGACCCTTGTAGTACTACGGAACCCTAATAAGAAGTTGTAGAGTTTGTTCGTTCGTTTGCTTGAACGCGCTAATCTTAAGAAATACTGGTCTGATTTGGAAAATTCTTTCAATGTTAGATAGCCCATTTATCAAGGAAGGCTATAGGCTATAACGCTAAAATGTAACCTAATTTCGCGTGGACAAAGTCGCGGGTACACCTAGTCCGTAAATAAATAACAATGGGCGAATCATATAATTAAATTTCAGTGTAAACGTAAGATCTCACCATACTGTAGCTTAATCTTATCATTAATCACTGCATAACCGATCGCAGGGGACACTTTTTTTGCTTAGAGGCAAAACAGTGCAATAATGTTGTATGAAACTTCATTACCGCACAGTTTTCCTTCAAAACGGAAAAAAAGAACACAAAAGACGGGCATTCTATACTGGTGTAAAACTTTGATACTAAATATGACACGTTCATTAATGACTCACTTACCGCTCGGTGCAATAATGTACTATTTTGATTACTTACTTCATAAAAAAGTTTTAGTAACACATAATATTGATGAACTCAATACTTTGACAATTTTAATCTGCTGTTGTTAGCAAAAAAGCTTTCTATCTAATTTTAAAATTTTTGAAAAAAAAAAATATCTATACATTCTGTTGAAATTATTTAGACGCTTATTTTTGTTTATAACCAATTTAATTATCAAAAGCCATTTAATATATCCTCTTTAAAATTTATAATTCACACAGTCAGTAATCGTAATCTAGATGTCCCTTTTGCGAAACTCTCGAAGATTTAAACTTGTCTAGTTGTCACAGGAAAACTAATTAAATATGGAGACGTACAAATCCTCGTAACATTAAAATGGAATTAATTTCAAACGCCACTCGAGAACAAAGGATAACTATTACAGCCGCTCTCCTCATAAACAGCTGACAGATGTCAACCGACGTCAGGTTTCCCGCCAATTTATATCAACATAGCCGCCACTAGTGCTTACATTGTTTTTAAACGAATTTGTGAAGAAGATCATTTTTCATTCAGCCTTAGTAGTCTAAACCAACTTCAGATTTAATAAATACTTCTGAAGAATATCTAAACTATTTTAAAAATACCTTTTATTATTCTCCTAATTCTTATATTGATAATGGCTCATTAATGAAATTATTGGCTTAGTATTTTTGTTAAGCATAGTAAATACCTCTAGATTGCAGGCAACTAAAAAAGCAGTTAGAAAATAATTCAATATAATATGCGAAAATGTCACAGAATTTCATGAACTCTTACATTCGATTTAATTCTAAAAAAATGTAAATAATAGTCGATTTTTTGAATTATTAATACTCCATATTGATAGACTAAAAAACTATTCAATTTCATATCTGTCAAAACTCGCACCATTTGCTAATCTGTCATGGCCGCCAATACCTGTCAAACTTCTTTTTTTATGAATTCGATGACGAGGGGCGCAAATAAACGGAAAATGGCTTTATTTGTTTTTCCCTTTGATTGATAGATGAATTTTTTTGTGGAGTTGGTGAAAATTTTATTTTGGATATAGACTTCAGAGTTCATTTAATTTTTAATTATTATTATTATTTCATAGAATGTAGCAATAAATTTAATGTATGGAATTTTAAATACATATAGTAGAAATCAGATTTTTGTTGAATATTGCATTCGAGGAGGTCGTCCGTGGTCGGCAGTTTAGTCGATCGCTAGGTTAAGTAGGTCTCACTGCGGTCGGGTGATAGATGGGTGACCCATTCTAACATTGGTTTATATTTAACTAGCAGTGCCCGGGACTTAGTCTGCGTAAAATTAAGTAAAAAAATAGACTCAGTTTTAACATGATGATATATAGCCTTCCTCGATAAACGGGCTATCTAACATTGAAAGAATTTTTCAAATCGGACAGTAGTTTCTTAGATAAACGCGTTCAAGCAAACAAACAAACTCTTCAACTTTATATTAGTATAGATAGCCGACTCGCAAAAGACATTGAAATAAAGTACAAAAAATACGTTCCGATACACAAAAAGAGCGAATGCTGCACGTAATGGTATTATATTAAAAAATGTAATTTCCAGTATGTTTATAAGAAAATTACACCGAACAAAATCAGACCAATCAAGTAATGAGGTTAAGTATGCTCATCGTGATTGGGAGGAAAAGTAATTGCGATTACACAAGTGATTGTTGTTGCGAAATAAAAAATATTTTACGGGAGCCGCCCCCCATCCCTATAAGTATTTATAGGGAGACCAAAATCCCTAATGACCTAACGAATGAGCTCACCAAAACTGGTTACAAAACCAGTTTATACTCTGTGGATGTAGGAGTGAGGGGTATACCAACAAAATCCCAGCACATTTACAACATACTAATGGACCTTGGCTTGTCAAGAGCTAACATGAGTACTTTATAAGAAAGCACATCTTAAGCCGTACTAGTAGGATCAAACCAGATTTGACTAGACAAGGGAGGGAACACTGGCAGTGAAAGTGAGTGTTAGTGATCGCTATAAAGAGCATGCGCTTAAACCTACACCTTGGGCAGTAGTCCCGGGCACTGCCATGGTTCCTTCCTCTGTAACATGATGGACTCTGTACCCATATGGTGAATCCAGCGAATGCTATTAAATTCATCCCTTTTTAAAACCAATTCATAGTTTATCACTTAAGCTCTTTTACGTAATAATATCTTTGTCCTGTATATATCATCATCCACGGACCCGGCAGACGATGTCTTACCCGAATTTTGGGTCGTCTGCTATTAGCCAGTTAATCAAATAATCTCCTTTATGTTTTTTTATAAAACGTGACACTGAATGTTACATGATACAATAATTTTACATAGCTGCACTGCACTGCACACGTACTTGCAGGTGAATGGACGGATTTTATAAAGCAGATCCTGAAATCACTCTATTTATTAAAGAAAACCGCATTAAAATCTGTTGCATAGTTTTATAGATCTAAGCGTATAAGGCATTGTGTATACATATAAATCAATAAATATATACAGGACTATATGACACACGGATGGCTGTTCCTAAGGTAGACAACTTAATGCCTGTGTTATAAGTAACAGACGCCTGTTATACACAAATATTTTTTTTGTAGAAATATATAAATACATACATACAACAGATTTTAATGCGGTTTTCTTTAATAAATAGAGTGATTTCAGGATCTGCTTTGACCGCCCACTTATAACTAAAGCGCGCCTCTACATAACGCATGGTCGACACCGCGCGCGCCGCACTGCGGGAGGCGCACTGCTTATAATAATGGTCTACGACGTTATATACTACGTCACACTTCGCTTATATTGTCTTTCTCTTATCGTTCCCTCATTTCTGAGGTTCATCGTCACTTGGCACTCTGCAGCAATAATCTTCGCCCATACATGGACATCAAAATATCCAATGAGTTTCTTGCTCGTTCTATTTCATGGCTCAACTTGTCCAAATCAGTGGTAGCTTTGAAATTATTTGACTTTTGAAAAGAGCTCATAGATCTGAATTAGAATAAAGCAATGGTCGTGGGAGCGGCAGGTGGAGCACTTCCAGAAGCTGGCGACGGTGCTGTTCGCGGGCAGCGAGCGCGGGGATGGCGGCGGCGGCGCGCTTTGCGGGAGGCGCGTGCGCGCGCTCACGCGGCGACGCGCGGTCCACCTCCTCCATAGAGGGCTGTGCAATCTATACACCAATGTGCTGAGGAGGACGTTGGCCGCCACTTCACGCCGATCTAGAGGAAGGTTTATAAGTTTAATGTATGCATATCTACCTATCATCGGAGCGAAGCCGGGGCAGGTCGCTAGTAAATGATATATAGAAATGATAGTAAATTTAAGGTAGAACCTGAATATAGGGCAGGGCATTGGCCAAAAAGACCAGTGGTCCAGGTTGTAAGGAAACCTCCTTACTAGCGCCATTTCAAATCCACAACCGTGCGATATTCTAGAAACTTCTTACCTCGCACAATTCCTTTATGGAATTAATTGCGAGCATCGGTATTTCCGAACGGATACGATTTAGGGATCATCAAGAAAGGAGGATACTCATTTCTCAAAGGTCGGCAACGCATCTACGGTCTTTTGGTGTTTAAAGGATGAAATAATATTTCAAGATAAAAAACTATCACATCGAGGTGATGAGTGTGGAGTTTCAAATTTTGACGAAATGTCCTTTGGTGGAATGCAGCTGCCGGTGTTAGGTCGAACAATTCCTCGGAACACTCCCCTCCCACTCCCCATGACACATGCGGTAAAAGATGTAGAGTGAAGCCACATCCATAAAAATAGCCGTGCGAAGCCGGGGCAGGTCGCTAGTGCTAAATACAACAGCTCACCTTCGAGGTAGTCCCTGAACCACCGGCCTATAGAGGCCGCGTACCGCTGTATCCACCGAATTCGTAATTCGGCGCTGTCCACCAGCTTGCGTACGGTCTGCGATATCGGCTGTAACTGGTCCTTCTTACGCAAAGCCAGGTCTTTTAACTATCAAAAAAAAAAAAAAAAAAACGGCCGGAAAAGTTGCTTCGCCGAACGTGCCCCAACTGCCAGCCCCCGGCGGACGGGACCGGTTTTTCGTCCGTTTACCCCCCAAAATTAGGCGTGTTTTTAACATGTAGCTTAAATTGGTCTAACGTCAAACCCACAACACAAGGTTTACGCTTAGTGGGGGGAATGTTTTCATTTGTCAACTTTAATTATATTACAGTTTTTCTTGTTAGCTACTGCTTTGTATATAAAGATATATATTATGTTACAAGGGGCAAACGGGCAGGTGGTTCATCCCAGTGACTACTGACGCACAAGGACATCTGTACGACCAGGAGGATAGCGGAAGCGTACCGACGAGATTCGGCTTCCGGGAAGTCTCACAAACCGAACGAAAAGCGACAACAATACCATCACTGGACGTGATCAAATTGTCGCCACATCACGCCGATCTTATGTGAGAAAGAGGTACTGGTGTCCGGAGGCGCCGGCCCGCTTAGGCTGCAAACCAAAAGGACTGCAAACGAAGCGCTACCTCTACTTATAAAGATAGGAGTAAAGGGTGCGAATAATTTTATAAAATTCTCTGTGTTTCGGAAGGCACGTAAAACAGTGGGTTCCGATTAATATCGCGGACTCTATTAGTTGTGGCTTTGTGGAGATTGGCAGGGATTCCGGGGGTGATGTGAGACGGCAGTCAACAATTTTGAACACACCTCACAGTCACATCCTTTGCAATTTAAGCGGACCCTGGTATTGACCGGGATAACGATATTTAGAGGAAGTATATAGTTCCTTACTGGGTACTCGCTTTAGCTTTGTACAATACAATTTTTTTTCTTATATGATTGCGTGACTATTAAGTTACATCTATTCAATCTCCAAACTGTGTCACATTTGTGCTATTTTCACGCCTTTCGCTCTTCTTCTTCGTATAAGTTCGCTTCGTCTATCCATCCGTCCATCCGTCCGTCTGCCCGTAAGATGCCTCGCCCCCCCCCCCCCCCCCCCCCCCCCCCACCCTAACAAAGATACACAGACAGTAACAAAGCAAGAGTTCTTTTATTTTTGTTTCTTTTTTTGGTGCTTCCGTGTTTCGGAAGGCACGTAAAACAGTGGGACCCAATTAATATTATTTAGCGATATTAGTCGTAAAGATGTAGAGATCGTCGGAGTTCCAAGGATGACGTCAGATGACAATTGCTCATCTTAACTCGCCCCATAGCCACATCCTTTGCAATCTAAGCGGACCCCGGTACTAGACCGGGATAACGCTAGGAAGAAGAAGAAGGTACACATAAAGTATATGTTTATACATAAAAATTAACTGTACAAGCCTTTGTCACTCTACTCTTTCTGAACTACTGGACCGGCTGGGCCTATTTGACCACAATTTCATCTCTTTAATAAGCATAGTTTTCACCTGTAATTATTTAAACAGATACAGGTAAAAACTTTGCTTATGCCGAAAGCAGATATAGTTTTTGTTTGTTTATGTCATCACGCTAAAACATAATATTTCTTTACCCCCCACAAATTATTCACCTCTACACGCAAAACTGCGTGTAGACGAAGACGCGTAAATTCTTCATTATCGGTAGCTTACAGTGCGTGGTTGAATTTGAGCTTACAATAAAAATGCTCCACACACTCAAGCAACCGTTGCAATTTATTAGTGGAGGGATGTGAATATTTAGGCTGAACGCACTATACATCTTATCCTTCGGTGACAATTTCACCTTTGTGAACCTAATATATAGTATAACTCGCCCGTTGGCGCAGTGGTCGCATATGACCCTTACTTCCCTCCGGGAGTCGTGGGTTCGATTCCCGTCTCGAGTCTGGGTGTGTTATCAGACGCCTGTTATACACAATTTTATTTTCCATTTCTTTAAAATAAAATTGTGTATAACAGGCGTCTGGCGTCCAAAGTTTAAATTAATAATTATACGTTATATAAGTTATTAGATAATTATAATATAGAAAGTAAAAGGACTCGCCTTCATAAAGGCTCCGACCTTTTCGGTCGATGAGTTATCGTTTAATTGTAAATAAAACACAATTTATGTACTTCTAACGGCTATCAATTATTTACAATATTAATTTCAAATTTAATTTTTTTACAATATAAGGTGTGATTGTTATAATATATTAGTTCTGTCCCGCAACTTTGCCCGAATACACCTGCAAGAGCCTTAAGACGTTCTTAATCTGGCCCTTTCGAAAAGTCTATTCTTAGCAGATACATAGCAGAACCATAAACTACCTCCTTGTCAAATTTCATCTTTGTAGGTCTCGCGATTTTCGATATTTTGTCACAGGATCTTTCGCTTTTATGGTAGAAAATATATTATGTAAGAGGATCTCTCTCTTCCTAGCGTTATCCCGGATAAGTACTAGGGTCTGCTTAGATTGTAGAGGATGGAATATGTGCTCAATTTTGATGTAAATGTAATTTGCAATTTATTTTTAGTAAATACAGATGTTTTTTTCAACAAAGTAAATTTAAAATCTTGCAATTCCTCTGTATAATACAATTTTAAATTTCGCGTTTAATTATCATGTCTACTTTTCCTTTTCCTTTTGAATTTTTAATCCACTCAATGTTTAACATATTATTTTTAGACCAATATTGTACATTCCTGTAAATTAGGTTCATATAATGACATGATTTCAAAATTGTTAATGTTCATACTTATAAAAAATATGTACTCTAGTTAGTAACTCTAAAATAAATAAATATATAAAATTGTATATATGTACTTTATTAGCTACAAACATATGCTCATTCTATTAGCTTCATAACTCTGTATAATCCAGGGGTCATTTCGGTAACCCGCAATAAAATATGCGCACGGACGGGGGCGGGATGTAAAAATGTTGTTTTTAGGGCCCCCTATAATGTATCCTTAGGAAGAGTTAAGTGCTCTACCTGTGTTTTATAGACGTACCAATATATAGATATACCTCTATGTAGGTAAGCTACTCTGTGTATTGTAAATGTACAAAGTATATTTTAAAAGATATACTATGATTTATGATACCAAATGAGGTCAGATAGGACCATATCGAATATCGCTAGGCAGGGCAGAGAATGCTGGCTTTGAAGCGAGCATTTGTCTGCAAATTAAAGATTACTCCAAAACTCTATGTCTGAGATGTAGAGTTTCTTGTCTCTACTACGCAATGGACCCTGGACCAATACGGTGAATCGATGGACCTTAATAAAAATTGTTCTCGACTCTATCTAGAGTTTTAATTATTAAATCAATTCGGATGTAGCAAAAAGTCAAAAATATCTTTATTCACATAGACTTTTTATAAATATTACAAATGAGCAGGAGGTTCATCACTTAAGTGACTACCGACGCTCAAAGACAACTGCACCGCCAGAAGGCTCACAAATGCGTTGCCGGCCTTTTAAGAGGGGTTTATGTCACCGACTACGACTACTCTCACAAACTGAACGCTACAACAATACTAACACTTGACGTGACAGCATTGCCAGCACTTCACACCCATCTTATGAGAGAAAGAGGTACTAGTACCCAGAGGCGCTGAACCAATTGCCGGACTGCTTGCGCATAGCTCTACTTCTAATTAGAGAAATAGATAGGAGTAAAGGAAGGGATGAAGTAAAAGGATATAAAGATAGATGGAAAGGAGAAAAAGGCTCCAGATACTGTCACGGATGGTATAGATCTCCCTATTACAATAGCAGCTAGGGAAGTCCGGGGTCGCGCTCCCGTGGTGGATCTGATCAGTTATCGGTCAAAGAAAAAGGAATCATTGGATTCAGAATCGAAGAATCGACGAAGCTTCATAAAAAAAATGTTCTCGACTCTATCTAGAGTCTAAATTATTAAATAAATTCGGATGTATCCAAAAGTTATAAATATCTTTATTCAGTTAGACTTTCTTATATTCATTTAAACCAATATTTTGTATGTTATGGTAATAAAAATGACCTTCGTAAAGCTGATTTTACCAGGTTTTAATCTCGTTCTGCGATTTTTCATTTATTTTATAACTTGTTTCCGTAAATATTACTCTGTATATACATATACGTTAGGCCAAATATTAATTTGAATTTGTAAAGCAAATAAAGTTGTGTTTCCTCAAGGTATTGAGAGTTCGTTAGACGAGGGTCATCCCAGGGGTCAGCCCGGGCCGCCTTCAATGGATCATCTTACTCAAGTATTAATTGCTCTACAACGTTCTCCTTAAAATGTATTACGAACCTTATTCACTATATACATATCTTCTTAGTCCTAGCGTTATCCCGGTGTAATAGTACCAGGGTCCGCTTAGATTGTAGAAGATGTGGGTTTATTCATTCACTATATACATATATATGTATTGATACATAAATATATTCGTATAGTCTGTGGACATGTTGACTCTTCATCTCTTCAAAAAGTCATTATTTGTGGTATAAATACTTTAAGTTTCATTAGAGGTAACGCCACGTTTGCAATTGTTTTAGTCTGCAGGCGAATTAAGCCAGCGCGGCCGGGAACCAGTACCTCTTTCACATAAGTGGCGGCAATACTTTTATGTCAAGTGATGGTATTGTTGTCGTGTTACGTTCGGTTTGTGAGACCCGGTGGCCTAATCTCGTCATTAAAGGCCGGCAACGCATCTGCTAGCATCCTGGTGGTGATATCCATGGACGTCGGCAATCACTTACAAGAAACCCCTGCTCGTTTGCCCCTTGTAACATAAAAAAAAAAATCCAATATTGTGATGATATTCGACTTAAATCTGAGTTGACAAGGGTTCCAAATTCTAAATATTCTTCTACTGTTTTATTCCGTTCTTGTGTCTTCTTAACTAGTATTTTAATGACCCTCTATCGGTCATGAAACGTGTTATGTACAGTTATTACTATATTATTAAGAGTAAATTATAGAAGTTGACAACATTGAAAAATTTGGCAACTTCAATTATAAACAATCAGCCTAATGAAACCATTCCTCTGGGGACATCACAAAAAGCAGTTACACAGAAGATGGGGTAATCGATACGCTGTCAGGAAATTCTTTCTTGTTTATCTTCTTTTATATGAATAATACTAAAAATAATTTGAATTATAAATATTAATCACGTTCGCACTCCAATTACTTGTTTTAAGCTTGTGTTAGGAGTGATCTAACTAAAAAGGGGCATAAGTAACATATAGGCTTCGCAGGTTTTGCTGTTGTTAATTGTATCAACTAAGGTGTTATAAATAAATGAAAATAATAACAATATATTATAGAAGCGGTACCAACAGTTTCATACGATCAATTATAAACTATCAACAAAATAAATTCGTTTTTTTGGGGACATCACAAAAAGCGGTTACACAGAAGTTGGGGCAATCGTTACGCCATCAGAGCTTCTTTCTTCTTCTTTCATTTGAACAATACCAGGATTAATTTGAAGTATGCATTTGTCATTAATACTCCATTTAAGTTTTTTTTTTAAGTTTATAAGCGATAACCCAATCGAGTCGCGAGCTTAACCAAACACCACTGCTAGTCTATACATGTGCCGTCGATCTATAGAAGTTTAGTACAATTCATTTTAAATACAATAAATAACAGAAAGTATAGGTCACTCATAAACAAACAGCCAAATGAATCTATTTCTATGGGAGACATCACAAAAAAATGGGGATATCACAAAAATAAATTACTTAGAAGTAAGGATAATTGATATGATTTCAACGGAGCGTCTTACAGAGTTCGGTCCGTCCTTCTACAATTGAGCTTCCGAAGCTACAATAATTCGCATTAAATACAATAAATAACAAAAATATTAGTCAATTATAAACAATCAGCCAAAGGAATCCATTTCCTTGGGGACTTCACAAAAATAAATTACATAGAAGTAAGGGTAATCGGTACGATACGATTTGAACCCAGCATCTCACAGAGTTCAGTTCGTTCTTCTGCCTATTTATTGTAATTAAAGCGAATTATACGAAACTTCTAAGTTTCGTTCAATTCGCTATCATTACGATAAATATTAGAAGACATAGGTCAATTATAAACAATCAGCCAAATGAATCCATTTCCCTGGGGACATCACAAAAAGCGGTTACACAGAAGTTGGGGTAATCGATACGCCCTCAGGGCCTTCGTATAAATTAGAACTACCATCGATCACCCTTTGCCCATGATAACGGATTCCCAATAGTTTAGCACTGTGGAAACTATTTTGGACAAATTCTGTTAGAAATATATTTCAAACCGGCTGTAACTCGCGACTAGGGCCGCATGGTTGTTGTCATGCCCATCGTGCCCCATCACGGTGGATGTTCCCTCTACCCATGGCGGATAGTCGTGGGTCAATAAATTTGAATATTTTAAAATGAATCATTAATAGGTCAGAACTGGCGCTAGCGTCGATCAAAGAGCGGTCTACTAATGCAATTTCCTCACTTAATTCAGTTAGCAAGTCGCTCCGCTAAAGGAATCCTTCACCGTATCAAACTCCATTATACTACGCGTGGTAGAGTTAATTACTTCTCTGTACAAAAATAAGAAAACAACCAGATAAAATGGCCAAGATCCTGTCAAGACACGCTTATATAGAAGGGTTCCGTATCTGATACGCTATAAACGTATTCGTTAAATAACTTCGAAAGTTGTAGTACAATTAAGTTCAAAATAATTTTCCTAATGAGTTTTTAGCATGTTCTATCAACATGGATAATTTCAAGTCTCTATGTCTTATAGTGTGGAAATGCTACTGGGGTACCGCCTTCTGGGCACACGGACTGACGAAGCCAACGCTCTTTGTAAATAAATCCACATGTGAAAGGTAATCAAGTGAAAATTAAATTGGTCTTAGGTGATCATGTAGTGTGACCGGGGACTTTGTATAACTGTAAAGTTTTGGACTTCAAGGACACAAATGTACAAACACTTTGAGCTACGACTAGCTCCGGTATAAGGGTCAAATTTCCCACTTCCATTCAAAGTATACTCCATATAAATCATAATAATCACTTTATTATATCTGGTAAATAGTAATAAAGTTGGAAAAAGAGATACATATAGTATTACTTTATTCAAAACAACTGTTCACTCTAATGCGTATATGACAGAGTAATAATTGCGTTTTAGTTTGTTTGTACTTATAAAACTGTCCTTCTGTTGGCCAGTTTTGTGGTGACCCTACGTCAGACAGTGTCAGTCTGGCACGGTGACGCAGACTTTATTCAAAACAACTTGTGTTCACTCTAATGGGGAAAGGTGTATTATATATTAGTAGTTAACGACAATTTATATTTGCAATACCTACCAGAAGACATAAGCATTGTCAGCTTTTGAGGAAAATATTTTGACTTTGATCTAGATATATGTTTCAGTTAAACAGTAACAGTACGGTTCTGAGCGCGAGTGGTCCCGGTGGTGCGTCTTATACGGTGCGCACCGTGGAGGGCACGGGCGTTGCGCGCGCGCGCACCACCCTTTCGGGGCTGCAGAAGCACGCCGCGTACGCCATCGTCGTGCAGGCGTACAACAGCCGCGGCGCCGGACCCGCCTCACCCCCCACCACCGCCACCACCATGGAAGATGGTGAGTGTATTTTCCAAACAAACGAAATTCCAGAATATTCTGTCAGTGCCGTGATAGATTTATTTATTTTATTTATTTATTTATTGATAAATTAAAACCCAAAAAACATTACAATTTCCCAATTTGTTTTTTGGGGACAAAATACATAAGGCTATTTGATTATTGTAGAAAACTTGCTATTCATTCCTAAATTACCACAGCCTAGAACGTAGAGGCTCTCAAGGATCTACGGGAAATAAAGGACCACGTGGAGCTCAAGGCCCGAGAGGTTATAAAGGGGAACCGGGGAAAAATGGGCCAAAGGTAAATAGTAAAATTTTTTCTTATTTAAAAGAAATTGAGACATAGTTTATTTTTACACATAGACCGTCGTGAGCGGAACTCGTCTATACTTAATATATGGCTGAAGAGTTTGTTTCTTTGCTTCAACGCGCTAATCTCAGGAATTATTAGTCCGATTTCAAAAAATATTACAGTGTTAGATAGCCCATTTATCGAGGAAGGAGATAGGCTATATATCCTCACGCCAAAATTGAATTTATATTTTTACTTTATTTTACGCGAATTCGCGGGCACAGCTTATTAGCTGTGTGTCATATCATAATGGTGCCGCGGCGGGAACATTATCCCAATGGCGGTGGGGTTTGAACCGGGTATCTTGCGGATTTCAGTCCATACCTTATACCGTTGAGCTATTGAGGCTCTAAATCTTAGCGTGATGATATATAGCATATAGCACCTATATATGTAATTAGAGGTAGCGCCATGCTTGTAGCCGAATTGGGCCGGCGCGTCCGAGTACCAGTACCTCTTTCTTACATAAGATCGGCGTGGTGGTGGCAATGCTGTCACGTCAAGTGACGATATTGTTATCTTGAACGGCTGGACTGATTTCGATAACACTTTTTATATAGTAATTGTTATAGTCAGGAAAAGGTTTTTATGAAAACAAAAATTAAAGAATTGCGTAAAAGATTACAAAATTTAAGAATACATCAGCACCATATTCAATTATTTCTACTGTTACTTTAGCACTTTTGTACAGGAACGGGAACGGGAACGGGAACGGGAACGGGAACGGGAACGGGAACGGGTCAGGAAAGGAAGGTGTGGTTAGAAAAGTGGGAGGCTTTTGCCCAGCAGTAGGACAGTATAGGCTAATTTAAAAAAAAATCAATAATTATGCAGTGAATACATGTTCATTATTTAAATAAATAAAAATGAAGAAAAATTAAGTAAAAAAGTATAAGTATATAGATGCCTTTTGCCTGCTTTTTTTCTGTTATTGTCTGGACCATATAAAGACTTTTAAGAGATGCGTTTTTTTATGTTACGAGGGCCAAACGAGCAGGCAGTAGGCACCTAAGTGCCTACATACGCTCATGGACATCTGCACGACCAGGAAGCTATCAGATGCGTTGCCGGCCTTTAATGACCAGTTTAGGCCATCGGAATGTCTCACAAGCCGAACGAAACGCGACAACAATACCATCACTTGACGGAACAGCATTGCCGCCCCTTCACGCCGATCCCGTGTGAGAAATAGGTACCCGGACGCCCATGACAAATTACTAAAAAATATCACGTCATAAAAAGTGATATAAGAAATTCGCCTGCAGACTTCAGTTACAATTCATTTGTTTATTATGAATTTTGGAAACCAATCTCGCGAGAAATTCTTCGTTTATTTCTACACACAAGTAACTTGACTGGCAAAGCGTGTAAAAACAAAGTGAGATGAGGGGAAAATTCCAAGCGTAGCGCGTAAACGGGCGAATCGGTTCGGTCTAGGCGAAACTAGTTTATCCTAAAATCGAGTCTAGCCTGTAACATATCTAGCGTTGAAAATAGAACATTGCTCGTTAAAAAAGCGTCGCGTTAAAAACGCTGCCATGTAAATAAAAACTTGGGAGTTCATTTGTTCCATTTCAACGCTTTTATAAGGCATCATATAAAAGCTCTCGTGCGAACGAGGGTTAAAAATGTATTGAGACTTATTGATCTAATTACTGAACGGTAGAAATTATAGTTCTACCACTTACCGATCGGTGGCAGCGTTGTAGCAATAATTTGGCAGGAAGTCATAGTTGAGTTCCCAGAAAACGTGAAGCGTGATCCGGCCGTACGGTGCGAGCACTCCGTGGTCCGATTCGCGCAGGATAGCGTCGAATTCGTCCAGCGTCAGGTACCGACTTAGCAGTTTGTGGCAGAGACGATTCACGGCAATCAACCCTTCCAGTTCCTGGATACAAAATCGAAATATTAATGAATTATTTACACATGACAATTAGACGAATTAACGATTTTCTTTCATTCGTTTAATTGGCCTGTACAATTTATTAAAATTTATATTTAGCTCTTTGAATTTTAAAACTTTGACTGGCCCGTTGACATAGTTAGCAGTGACCCTGCCTTCCGCTATGTGGGCTATCATTAGTTTTATTTTAAGTTTATTTTAAACGAAGTCGTTCTATCGTTGCTATATTTTAAAAAATAAGACAAAATCACTACCGCAGCCATAGACCCTAAAGCAAGTATCAAAGCTGCTCGGGAAGCGTTCCCCGTATGCAAACCCTCACCAGCCGTCCAACAATCCCCCTGCTCCTCCCTACACCCCCTATAGGACCTAGTCAAAGCCATCACAGCGCCGAACCCAGCCCACAAAAGCAAAGACTTTATCGTCCCCACATTCCAAGCGACCAAACCCAGTAGGCTCAAACAGACATACGACAGAGTCGCACCTTCTTCTATGATATAGCTATTCGACATCAATATAACCGCAGACCCAAATAATGCGGACCTAGCGAACCTTTCGTAAAACAGGTGCAAACTTATGATTCTTGGAATATAACTTTTGAGATATGATGCCGTGTATTATTTTTTCTTCCAATTAGGCAGTAATGGTAAAATCATTAAGACATTCAACTTGTCAACAGCTAGGAACACATAAAATCTAGAAAGTATCTATGTAGGTATCATATTCCTGTAGAGGTATCACTCTATTGTTGTCTCTGCTATTCTCAGTATCATTAGGTGTATTATTTGCAGCTGTAAATTTAAAAAAAAATACTTAAAACCATTAACTGTTTTAAAACTAATAATATTCACTATAATAGGCATAGGACATGAATCCCATGTAAAGAGAAAACTTTCAGTACCATTTAAAAAAAATTGCATAGACAAGTTTGGCACAATTTTAAGTTTATAGAGCGATTAGAGCAAAGTAGTTTAGTTTCTCATGCATGTCATGGATTTCCGCAAAGTAACGCCTGATTCTATCAATTGCTTCCATTTAACTGCATACAACGTAGAGCGGTCGGATTCGTCGGTAACCAATCTCCTTTCGATCGGCTCGATCCTCTGGCATTGTGAAGGCCTATTGATATTACCTCCAAGTTTGGTTACTCCTATCTCAGAAAGACAAGTTGATACTTTTGAATGGCTGTGAACTGTATCTTTAACTCGCCCCACAGCCACATCCTCTACAATCTAAGCGGACCCTGGTATTTAACCGGAATAACTCTAGGAAGAACAAGATGCGTTATAAATATACAAAATTATTAAAAACACACGCACACCAATGCCAAACGATTTACACACATGTGTATACATTTTAATGTAAGATAGTGTTAAAGCGAAGTCCTGACGACCGTACGTTATTAATTGTTAAATATAACAATGACGTTGTACAAATATACAAACTTTGTATAGTGTTAAATGAACAAAATCCAAAGATGTACATGGTACGTAAATCCAAAGATTAGTGGCCGAATTTGGACCAGCCAGCGATCTCTAGTTTTAATTTTACTGTACAATTTCAGGCAAGATATTGTTCAAAAGCAGGCGTCGATTCTCTGCTTACTCTACCCGAGCTTTACTTTAAGCCTCAGTCTGTTTCTGAGCTGGTCTCCTACGTGCAGCTAGTGGCAAACGCCGCTCCGAATCTACCAGTGCTGTATTATCATATACCCAGCATGAGTAAAGTGGAAAGTGAGTATTGACTTTACGTGATATTACTTGAAGAGAGGATAGGTTTTCGAACTTAGTGTTTTCAGCCAATCAGCATTTCTTCAAGTGTTGGCTCAAAGGCAACCGAAATCTAAAGAACTTCAAAAGATAAATGTGGAAATGGTGGGTCCTTCTTCGGCTTAATCTTTAATTCTGCAGGAGCAATATTGCATCAAATTCCAGCATTAGTTTCACTCTTCCTAGTTTGATATGTGAAAAGCATGTCTTCGATGTATTGATATGGTATAATTTTTTTTGTTTTATTAAATCAAAACCTCGAAATTAGACCTTTTCCGAGATTCAGCTTATATGAAGTTAAATTCAAAATATGTCAATGATCCACCTACCTTATATGTATAAAACGAAAGATAACTTACCAGTAACTTTCTCAAACCACGCGACGTACAATGGTGAAAATTATCAAGGAGATATTTCATTGTTAGCAGACATCCGCTAAAAAGGATTTTGTGATAAAGCTTGATTGTGGAGCCCTAAGGGCTCTCGCAAATTAACGCAGGCGAAGTCGCTGTAAACACCTAGTACTTTGTATATTTGCAGTAAACATGCCTGCATTCATCACGGAGGCCACATCACGTATACCCAATTTCATGGGCCTCAAATTCACGTCCAACGACCTGAGTGAGGGTGCTCAGGCATTAAGGGCACTCAAAAGCGGCCAGGAGATGTTCCTTGGTGCAGATACCGTTAGTATATCCACATATCCTCACTACAAATGTAATACAAGAGCAACTCTAAATCTTCGACACTGGTACCGCTTGTTTGTGGATAGGATGCGCGCCTCTAGTCTGGGTGTTTATTATGTATATATTTACAAAAAACCAAGGGATGACATAAGTGTCATAATGACTTTTTTATCGTTATCACAACGTTGTTATCAAACCGGAGATGTTTATCAAAATTTATCCTTAATATAGACATCATCATCAATCTAAACCTATGTTGACACACTGTTGGGTAAAGGTCTCCTCTATCATAAAAATACTTTTATATTAACAGTTGCTAGCCCCTGCTGCATTATTAGGAATCAAGTCCAGTATAGGCACTACATTCAATCTGTTCCCGCGCTTGGCTCAAGATATATTGGACGCAGTGGAGGCAGCTGATATAGTCCGGGCGAGAACTCTTCAAGAGAAGCTTTGTTTGGCAGTAGAAGCCCATACTGTTGAGGGTAAGAATGTATTATTTTTATAGTATACGCTCTAACCTAAACAGCTTTAAATTTTAGCACTAGGTGGAGCCAGTTACAATAAGTATTATTCTAAAAATGGCGTTTATCGTGTAAGTAATCTGTATAATACAGATAACTTAAAAAACAGTTGTAAAAACCATAGAGTATGTAGCACCTATTTCTGACATAAGCATTTTATTTTATTACTAGGGAAACGAAAATATTATGCCGAGGTAAATTGTTTCTTGGTATTGCTTTAAAAAGAATAACAAGAAAACAGCATAATCTGTCAATTATGCCACTAAAATAAATCCTAATATCTTTTGTTCTGGATAGCTGATAGAGGTTACATGATTCAACTGGAATTACTCAAATATGTCAGATTGTTTAATATTTTGAAAATATAATAAAAAAATAATTAATGATATAAATGAAATGACACTGAACAGCAATCAGAGGGCATGACGTCATATCTTGCCAAAGATTTTTGTTGCTAATTTACACTTCAATCACACTCAAGTACAGTTGTTTGTTTGGCAAGACGTTACGTCCAAAAGACGCTTTGATTGTTCAGAGCGTTTTGGCGCTAAAATTTAAATGGATTTATAATGAAGCAAAATTAACCAATAAGCAAAAAAAGCCTTAACTATAAGGTTTTTTCGCTGAAATCTTTATATTTTAGGTTTAGTTAACTGCGACGCATAATATATATCTAGTTTCTGAAATTGTCAAATAGTCTTTTGTGTTTGTCACATACTTTTTCCACATTATAGGTATATACTCTACGTATCTTTTTCACTAACATTTACTAGAGAAATGCATTCGAATAGTAATAACGTCCCCTTATACTATATTGCCATAATATTTTCAGGTGCATGGGTCCCTATCATGAAAGCAGGCATGGAAATCGTGAGTGGCATTAAAGTGGGACCTCCCGCGTTACCACAAAAGGAAATTTCTGAAGAAGCTAAAAAGAGGATCGTATCAAAACTAAGAACTCTGGCATTGGTTCAATAGACCTGGATCATCTAATCGGAGATGATATAAATAACAATGTCAATATGTTACAAGTACATATTATTTCCAGTGCGTAAATTATGTTAATGCTACCTCTAAGATTTGGTCGTGTGATAGTGGGATGTAAAAGAACTAATCAATTGCTATTATTTATGATGTCACATATCTACATGATATAATTGAGTTTTATTTAATATATTTCTATTTGAATTTACATAATCGAAATAATAAAATCTTTTCAAGCACATATCTTTTTATTAACACACTCATTAACAAACTAAATTTGTAAACAGTATGTTTAGTAGTTTGGTTTAGAGACTTAAAGAGGCTATGTAGATTATAGATGTAAATCAGTACTTGAAGGTTGTCCCATTTAATTATTCTATATATTAGTGACGTATACGTAAAGTAAAAAAAATCCGTACCATTTTCCAAAAACTGCGCGAACCATAGAGCATGAAATTTGGCTCACTAATAATAATAATTAGTTTATCTAGAGGATGTGGTGTATGCCAATAGTTAAAAAATATGCATTATCAAACCATTAAATTATTAAAAAAAAACCTCACGCACACCAATGCCAAACGATTTACACACACATGTACATATTTTACTATAAAATTGTGTCAAAGCGTAGTCATGATGACCGTATGTATTTTAATTGTCAAATAAATGCTGTACGAAGAATATTTTTTTTTTGTATATAGCTTTCAATAAGAATATAGCAAGGAAACCTTGAGGGTTCTGGGCGATTTTCAACCAGCCGGCGATTTTTGTAGAGACACTCATGCTAAGAAAGAAGCATATACACGAAGTTTACATAATTAAGATAAGTGACATAATGGAATATATCAAAAGACAACAAAATTTACGATAACCGCCTAAAAATAGACACAAGTGAAAAGGTCAAGAAAACTATGTTCAGAATCTACTTAAAAAATAATATAAACACGTGGTGTAAATCCTACATCACAATCATTAAGATGATTTTACACTAGAAGGTTTATCTTATTTGTTACAAGAATATTGACGTGCTTGTTAAAGAATTACATACCAGAATCAACACGAA
>JANCMC010023008.1:0-10518 GCA_024363005.1 Charaxes varanes | reverse complement strand
CAATAAAAAAACTGGACTATTAGCTCCAATTTAATTATAATTAAACTCATTAGCTGAAAGAGAATTTGTAAGCTTTTAAAATCTAGTTACTGTGTAAATAACTGCAGAAATAATATTTTCTTTATGATTGCTTAAAAACTTTTTCGTCTACATGAGTTTGGATTTGGAAGAAGCTAACGAAACTCAGCAACTAATGCAGAATGAAGGTGAAGAAGAAGAACAGAAAATTTCTCAGCCTGCTACTTCTCCAGTCACAAGTAATAAAATGTCAAGTGAAGCAGCTAGTTTAACATCTAAAAATCACCAAACAATCACAAGTACTGGTAATAACAGTATAAACGATTCTGCTAAGGTATCATATGTCAATGAGAGACGGTTGCATCGTGATTTTATGCGATCAAATAACAATAGGCCTAAACACATTCCGAAGGAAACACCAGACGTGAAGCACATGGAAAAGGCTTTACTTGAATTACTTGATGATTTTCACACTGGAAAATTGAGCGCTTTCGGAACTGGTTGTAGTATGGAACAAATGATTAATATAAGAGATCAACAGGAACATTTAGCTAGACTGCATTTTAGATTGTATGGAGATGCAGAGAAACCTACTGAAGAGAGTTTTGAAAATTCGGCTTCTAAAGACAAAATGGCACAATTGGTTCAAAGCTTAGAGCAGTTGTCTGCATCTATAGAGCTTTTGCAGTCAGATGGTGTACCAAATTCAAGTAGTAGTAATAAGGATTAAATGTATTTATTAAGTATAATGTGGTTTAAGATTTACTCCTTATTATGTCATCATCATTAAATGTATTATTAATTGTATGATAAAATATCTTGTAATTTTATCTAATACAGTATACTATTAGTCTTTTAGGATTTTAATTACAATTAGGAAACTAAAAGACATGTTTTTTAAAGTACTAGCAATCCATCCTGGCAATAACTACATTAAAATATGTTGCATAATTTAAATGATATGAGTGTATACCTACATCAAGTCACTTTGTTATATACTTTGTAAAGATTTACACTATACTATAAAAACTTAATGCAAAAGATCAGCGCTATTAAATTTGCGATAAATCAGTATTTATCATGATTGCTTATTTACCGTATGATTTCTGCTCTTTCATTTATAATCTCACCAATTAGATTGATCTTTCTGTATGGACTAGAAGATGACTGATGATTAAAAGATAATATTAAACTGGTGATTTAGAGATGTTAGCGTGAACTGGCAGCAATGTTGTCACATCTAGTTCCCAGTGTCTAAATCCTTTAAGGGCCGGCAAACATATCTGCAAGTTTTCTGGTGGTGTAGATGTCTAAGGGTGTTGGTAGTCACTTATGTGAACCGACTGGCTGTTTGCCCCTTGTAATAAAGAAAAATATATTTATAGTCAAACATAAGCTGTGGACATCTGTGACAAAGAATGCAAACAATGTCATACCTTTATAATCAATTTTATGGACTATTACCAAGGCACAAAATTTAGGGTCATAAAAGACATAAAATTTGGTTTATGTTGAATTCAATGATTTAGTTAAATTTTGGTATTTAATTTTTTGCCACCTCTCTCATTCTCTCTAAAAAAAATGAAATTAAGAAAATAGCATAGGATCAAGGTATGACAATTAGAATTGGAGAGGTAAAAGTTAGTCACTTATCTTCCTTACGTATAAAAATTGACTGTATAAGCCTGTGTCCACTTGAACCCATGGGACAGATTAGGATAAAAAATTTTTTGTATATTCCAAGGGTTTGTAGATGGTTTGGAAAACCTATTGGCCGTTTTGCTTTATTTGCATCATTACTTGGAAGTTTCAGGGAAAAAAAGTGAAGTAAAACTCGCAAGAATATTTCATCTTACATTATACTAAATTACTTTACATTTCATCTGACCATAAATCAGGCAAGATGTCTGCCAGATCAGCTAGTTTGAAATAAAAACGAAAGATTCAGAATGTTGTATATTGAAAAATATCTAAAATATATGAAAAAATCAACATCCTAAAAACTAGGTATGGCAACAAATATCTTAAACTAAACAAAAAAATTAAAGAGCTTGTGCTTAGCCATTATAAATATGGTACCCGTATAATACACCTTTATAAGGTGTAAAATATGTCACACATTTTTACCAAAGTATTTATTTTTGACTATATTATTTTTGACAGTTTTCATATACTGATGATAAAATATGTACAGAACAAAGCAAACATGGTTCTCTCTCCATGTTTTTTAAATGAATATGTATAAAAAAACATAAACCTTAATGAGATCTCAGACTTAAACAGCAATATACAAAGGTAATATTTGACAATGATAATAAAGGAAGATTTGCACATTGTTATTTTGATAACAAATAGCATATTTTCATCATCAATCCACATTGCAGTTACTTTTTGTACATTATTGTTTTTGTGTTACTCTGCAACATCCAACAGCAAGAAGTTATTTATTGTTAATATATATTAACCTGTAAGCATTTTTAGAGGTTACCTCAACACAGCAACATAAAATAACATCTGTAAACGTGGGATGGTACGAGCACAGGGTGTCAGAGTTATAATAAAGAATATTTTTTGTTATATTTTGTTAATTTATGTTATTGCCAGTGTATATATACAACGAGTAACAATCTACAAATACCCAATATAAACATGTTCCTCCAAAAATATTAAATGCAGTGTGGATACATGGTAAAGATTAAGATAATATTAAATTACTAGTAATTTAATAAGTAATAATATATATTCTTAAGCTACCTATTAATAATAATAATCTAGATTATTCTAGATAAATATTCGATGGTATCCTGTACCACTCAGTACTTGTCTACAATTAGGGCAACGTTTAATAATACGTAATGCTCTTTTTATACAAGGGAGACAAAAAATGTGTCCACAATTAGTTGATGCTATCTTTTTCTGTGAAATTGTATCCTTGCAAATAGGGCAAGTACCAAGTGATAGTTCATTATTTACATCAATACTTGTAGATATTTTATTTGGGAGGATTGAGTTATGTTTTAAGGTACAAACTGTGTTATCATTGGTAACATTGTTGACTGAAGCAGGAACTATAGTACCTTTATTTGAATTAATTGGTATTTCACTTATGTATTTAATAAAAGCTTTGATATCATTATTCAATACTTCTTCTTTATTTTGTTTAACAGACTGTGGTAAATGTTTTTGGAAAAAACTTTTAACAATATTTTCCAAAGCAGTGTTGGATGATGTAGTATTTTTCATTTGTTTTAGATCATTTGTTACGTCTGGGATTATGACTATTGGTGAAACATCCTCATTTACGTCAACAAGACTAACAGTCCTTAATTTTTTATTTTTACTCAAAAGAGACCTATTTTCACGAATTAAAGAGTCATCATAATGAGATAAGTCAATTTCATCTATGACTTTAGAGGGGATAGCAGAGTTATTATCTTCAATTACTATGGGGGAATTTTGTGTATCTATCCTGATTAAAGGTAGCTCATCTTTAATCTCTATTATCTCATCATCTGAGATTTTTATTTCAACATTTTTTTCTGTGATTGAGTTGACTTCGTTTTCTATGTTTACAGGGAGTTTATACATGTTATGGTCATCTTCTCCACTCTTTTTAATAGTACTAGATGTTGTTTCTTCATCATCGTCAATAATAATGGTATCAATTGGTGGCGGCAAGGACTTCTCTAATTCACTTTTTCCAGCAACACTTGCACTAAATTTTAGTTCATTTTTGAGAATGGTTTCATCATCCTTTGATGTGCTTGGTAAAGGTGAAAATCTCATTTCAGTATGATTTAGATTATTATTTGTTTTACCATTACTTTCTGAGTTAAATTTTGAATCATTAACTTCTTCAGATCTAAGCTTATCAGCAATTTCATTTGCCTGGGCATTAAAACTTGAATTTAACATATGGTATCCAAATGAAGGACCACTATCATTTTTCAGATTGTTATCTTCATTATTATATAATGTATGGGTTTGACTACTGATTCCGTAGTTGTTATCACCTTTACAAAATGTTGTACTTATGTTTTGATGTTCTGGAATTTTTGGGCGTTCCTGACAACCAACAATGTACGGTACTTCGCTTTTTTTTTGTTTTTTCATTGGTATTACAGGTAATGAAGGTTCTGTTATCTCTAAAATCAACATGGGAAGTTCTTTCAAAAACTTTTCTCCAATTGCCTTGGCCATTTCAGGTGAAATGTCAACATCAACGCTAGATTTATTTTGTTCCGTGGTTTTGGAAATTTCTTGATCGCTATCTGTGTCATCATAGTGCTCTTTCAAAAATGCCCTTGATGGTAATGATTTGTTTACCCGGTTGGGTTTGGGATCATTTTCTACTCGTCTCCTTTTAGTACTGCACTTTTGAAGAAGCTGTTGGGATTTCTCAATTTCATCACTTGGTTTCAACTTTATAGTTTGTTTTTTTCGTGTCGATGTGGGAGTTTTAGACTGTGTTTTCTTTGATTTTTTTCCAGTTTTCACCATTTTTATTTCTCTATATGAAATTTATAAAATACAATAGATAGGAAGTTTACATTTGCCTTCGAAAGTAGCCTGGGCGTACATAACTGCGTAATTATGCAGCTGTAATGTCAAATGTTTTTAAGAAAATCTAATATTGCACCAACCTATTCCACTGCATTTATTGTAAATATTTGTTGTGGATTGTTGTCAATCTGGCTTTTCATAGAGTTCATGCTCAGATTATTGTTTTTTCTATTATCTGAAAGATCTTGTATCCGCCTTTCCTCAAATATCTGTGAGGTTAAGCTATGTCACTCTTTGATCAAAGATTGATATTGTTACAGTATATATGTTCTCTGTGATTCACAGTCCACAGAGTAAATTCAAAACCATACAACGTACTTATGAAATTAATAGACGTTCGATTAAGTTATGCGAACTACAAAAGATGTGTGATACAGAGTGAGCGAACCTTTGGTCGATGTTCGAAAGATGCGATAAGTATTTTATAAGATTACCAGCAGTGCGATCTCAGTAGTAGGTAACCGTACTGGCGCACACTAATCAGTTGGTGATCCCTCTAGGTATCGATGGAGGCGGTCATTTTTAATACACTCCATTAGCTTTGAAAAGGAGGGTTTTTTTGGCTATTGGTTTGTTGTTTGAGAGTCTTGAGGGGTAGCTTTTTATAATTATTTTTCGGCACCACGCCACTGTAGGAGAGCCAGAGTACAACAGGAGCTAACTCAGTGCACATGTTTCAAGAACAATTAGGGAAATGCCTTTTCCCAAAGTACGCAGCAATAAGGCGTTGAATAATTGTACCGCGGAATACTTGATAGTGGATCCAAAGTCGAAATGAATGATGGCATTGCATTTCTACCTCGATATTTATGCGTCTTTACAATAATATCAATATATTATCACCTTTGGGCAGGGGTACCACAGTATCAGCTGCTTCTATTTGACAGCATTCAACGTACAGCGGTCCGAATCGGCGGCAATCAAGCTCTTTCGGATCGGCTCGATCCTCTAGCATTGCGGAGGGATGTGGGTTTACTCTGCGTCTTTTATTGCATTTATCATTGTGTTACGAGGAATTGTCCGAACTAATACCGGCAGCTGCATTCCACCACAGGACATTTCGTCAAAATTTGAAATTTGCCCTCATCACCTCCAGGTCTTAATGTCCATAACTATGCGATTTTCTAAAAAATTCTTAATTCGCACAATTTCTCTGTGGCATTGCCAGCTTCGGTATTTCCGAAAGAATATGACTTACGGGCCTTTAAGAAAAGAGCATACTCATTTCTCAAAGACGCGCAACGCATCTGCGAGTCTTCTGGTGTTGCTGTTGTCTATGGGCGTCGGTAGTCACTTATGTGAATGCCGCCTGCTTGTTTGCCTCTTGTTCATCATCCATACAAATTGTCTGTTGACTTTACGATATCATTTAAAAAGAACTAAAAATAACTATATAATTTGTCTTTATAATCTTTATCTTTAAAATATAATGTAAAATGAAGTCGCTTCCTGTTCTTGTACGGTTGCGTTGTAATAATGCAAAAAAAAATATTGTTTTTGTCAATAAACAGAGCGATTGAAGGAGACGGTTTATAAGTATTATTTGTGCCTATAATATTTGCTTAAAGCCGAGAATTTCAGAAATGTAACGAGATGTCGTATAAAATGTATTTTTGTGCGTTTACATTGAGTACCTGAATTGTATCTTTTAAAAAAATCTATACAAAAGTCAGTGATGGTTTAAAATTATCTCCTAACCCACGGACCACAGTAACCCTTTTTTTCTTTTATATATTACAAAAGAATAATGAACTATTAACGAAGCTATTTTAAAGAATACCGTATTAATCCCTATCCAATTAAATACGCTAGATACGTTGTAATTTTTATGCAGATCAAAATTGCTCTTCACAGTATAACATCAAAATGAATATCATAGAAGATATTAGAGATTTTAAATAGGGGGCATTTTAAATATCATAAGAGCGGTCGGGCAGCAGTTGGTGGGGTAAGCGTCCCGTTGCCTGGCCCGTTGGCGCAGTGGGCAGTCCTTGCCTTCTGCTTCGGGGGTCGTGGGTTCGATTCCCGTCTCGAGTTTAGTTGTATTATATATATATGTATGTATTTATATATTTCTACAAAAAATACTATGGTAGTGTATTATATGGGTTTGTTACCTATAACACAGACATTAAGCTGTCTACCTTAGGAACAGACGTCCGTATGTCATATAGTCGTGTATGTATATATTTATTTAATAAATGGCGCTAGGTTTTGATATTGAATACAATAGTAAGAGTAAACCAACGTTCGGACCTGTCTGTTATTAATAAATAATTAGGTATAAAGTAATTTTAAAGATAGTTGAAGATTATAATCATAGGTTTAGGAATACTTAGGTTGTGCATGAGAAACTAAACTACTTTGCTTTAATCCGCGAATGGATACGAGGGAAAATCGGTGTAATGCTGCAACCCGAAAGTTACACGACCGAATCCGCCACCAAAGCACAGCACTACACTGACTTTCCGATGTGTCTCAACGCACGATTCGCTTCGACACCGAAGCATCATCAGGAGATAGACTCTACAAAGGTTATTCGTAAAGTCTACTTTACGCGTTGCAGCATTACACCGATTTTCCCTCGTATTCATTCGCGGATTAAAGCAAAGTAGTTTAGTTTCTCATGCATGCTCAACATCATTTGATCTTGCTCCGAGTTTGACTTCTTGTTCATAGTTTGCATGAAACAGTCGTCGCAGACGCGAAATTTTACGCCGCTGGGATACGTCGGGATCTTAAATAATGAATTAAAGAATTCATCATTACACTGGGGTACTATTTAAGCCCTCATTCGCACGAGAGTCAAAAAAGCGCTTGGTTAAAACGCTACGTTGGCGCTTTTTCAGCGTCGTCGGTACGAAAATAAACCGTATATTTATATAAATAGCGTTGAAAATAGAACATTGGTCGATAAAAAAGCGTCGCGTTATAAAAGCGCTCCATATGTTTTTAACTAAAAAAAATTAATATGTTTATTGATAAGAAAAATAATTCCAGAGAATCAGGTGTTACTTTGCGGAAATTTATGACATGCATTTCCTTCAAAGCGAAACGTGCGTTGACACACATCGAAAAGACAGTAACTTTCGGGTTTCGGTATTGAGCAAGGACTATTCTAGACGATACGGTTACTTCAGTTAATTATCGCCTTCTGTCTGTTTGTTGAATAAATTAAGGAGATATTCAGCTCCAATATTTCAGATTGGATTAACGATTGAGGTATTATCATCTGTTCCCCCACATTAATATTACAATTTTTGTTTTATTTTTCACAATATTTTCTTTTTCCTAACGTTATTCCGGTCTAGTGCCGGAGTTCGCTTAAATCGCCGAGGCTGTGGGTCGAGTTAAGATGCCGTCTGACGTCATCCTCGGAACCCCCACAATCGCTAAAATCACGATTAATATCACTCAGTGACTCTAATCCGCACCCACTGTTTTAAGTGCCTTCCGAAACACGGAAAAGGTCAGATATTTGAAATCCTGTGTTAGAATGGGTCACCCATCTATAACCCAGCCACGGTAGGAAATGCTCAACCTAGCTATCGACTTACTGTGCTGTCCACTGATTAAAAATAAATGAATTTGATGTTCCGATTTGTTTATTTTATTTCACTTTATACGTAGCGAAGCACGTACCGGGCCGCTAGTGACTAATAATACATTAATCTATAGTCATATTATAAAAAGAGAAAATATTTGATTACTTGTATGCATTGAACAGACTCTGAAATATTTTAAAAAATAAATTATTTTTAAATAAAAAGAAAACCGCCATCAAAAAAAAATAGGTGAGGAACTGAAAAACAAAAAATAAATATTACTTTCATACGATTTAGTAGACACTTACTGATGTGCTGAAGTCGGTACCATGCCAAATAGGTTCTCCACTAAATTGATGCGAAAGGCACCGACTTCAACACATCAATTCAAATTATGCATTTGCAAGATCGTAGGTAATTGAAAATTGAAAATTTATTAGAAAAAGCTGTTTACAGGAACAAATGTAACTTAAAATTAGGACAACGTTGACAACTGAAAAAGTTTTTTTTTCACTTTATTGTCAGATAATAACAGCTTAAAGATGGTACACAAATGAAGAGAATAACTGATAATCAAAAGTTCATCATACAATATTCTATGAATACGTATACACGTGTTACACGAATACGTGTACACGTGAATACGTCTTACACGAATACGTATACACGTGAATACGTCTTACACGAATACGTTTACACGTGAATACGTGTTACACTAATACGTTTACACGTGAATACGTCTTACACAAATACGTGTTCGGCGCTGATGTGTTCATCAAATTTTAAGCGAATTATATTATGTCCTAAGAATTTTGTTTCGATAAACATTATGGGTCGTAAATTATCATAGACTTATTATTAATCATTACTGTAATAACTACATCCCGACGTTTGTCTGCCCAAACACCTTCGGGCGACAACGGAATTATAACTTTGACCATAGACTAAATTACTGCAGAAGCACCATTAAGTAAATTACCATATCTCTAAGGGACTTTAAAAAAACTTACTTATTAAAATCTGGCAAAGCATCTATTTGAACAGTAAACGCATCAAATCTGTATCTAACTCGAAGTGTTATGAAAACGAGTATATTTCCATCACGTCACGGCAATTGGCTCAACACGTCATAATTTCGCCCGGGACGTGTAAAAACACTTAGCCGTATATTTGAGAAACATTTTTCCACTTTTTTTCAAAGAACATTCCTTCCTTATTTTTAATGAACAACTATTTGTACAGTTAAAACTTGTTTAATGTGGAAAGAACAGACTGTTTAAGTAATTTCTGTCGTCATAGAGTCCTATAACAAATTTACATAGAACAGTAGCCGCATTAAATCTCGATTTAACTTAATGTATTATGAAAACGAGTATATTTCCATCGCGTCACGGCAATTTGCTCAACACGTTTTAATTTCGCCCGGGACGTGTAAAAACACTTAGCCGCGGATTAAAGCAAAGTAGTTTAGCTTCTCATGCATGTCATGGATTTCCGCAAAGTAACGCCTGATTCTATCAGTTATAAATAATAAAGCCAAAATTTGCTTCTACAACAGGATCAATAAATCCTACAAAAGTAACAGGATAGTATAATTTACGGGACCCAATACACAGATATTCTCAATGGTACCGAACTACAAATGCGATAGTATCGTGTCCATTGGCTTACAGTAATGACTCTAGCATTGAAACTGATTGAGCCATTTTATTGACTCGAATTGACATCACTCTCTGTCTGTACACCGATAGAGGTAGAACTAATTATATTGTAATGCAAAATAGATATAGTATGAACTCACGATGTTTGGCTAACTAATTTAAGTTTTGTATCTATTTTAATTTATTTATTTATTTTATTTATTTATTTAAGAAACTGTTACATTTGGTACAATTGAGTTAGGACCCTTATTCCTGTGCTATTAGGTTTATTCTTCAAATCGATATTAGCAGATTTTTCTTGTGGAGTATGTTCAACTTTTTCTGAAAATCAGAAATAATTATTCATTTATCTGATGATTCTTTCTATTTTGTTGATATTATACTCTTCATGCCTTTTAATTATTGATATTTTTAACTACCATAGAATATGACTATGTGTAATTTTGGGTGAGTTATATTAAACGAAATGACATTTTGCAGAAGAAATAAATAAATTAGCTTAGTCAACTTCATCTTCAAATAGTCATTTCAATCACAATTTTATCAGATTCTGAATAGTTTGCCGGTATACCTATTTCTTGGCAGGTGTTCGTAATCTTTTGAAGCTCGGTTATCAGCAAACGCACGTCTCTACGGATTTGACCTCTAATTTCATCATGTTTTGGGGATTCTGTCAACGGTTTTGATATCTCTTCCAGGTGTTGCGCTTGTTTTGAAAGATTGACAATTAG